>LD353923.1:27335-56419 GCA_001465055.1 Ptychodera flava | reverse complement strand
GGGTGTTAGCTGCCCCCTGGAATTTTTAGGAAAAATGCGAGTTTTCCGAATACACATAAATGCTGGTAAAATCGCTAATATTTCCGGGGCGATTCCAGCACGCGTGATTTGAATTGATGGTTTACTATAAAACGTCAAGCGTCTCTTTACTCCTTCGCTATTATGTATAGGGCCCTATTGTTCCTATGGTTTATTGTACGCTGTTAAATGTTACTTTTTACAGTGCGCTGAATAAAATCTAGCTCTACTAAAATGCTCCACAACACAGTCAGACATCTATCGGATCAGTATCTGCAGTAGGTTTCATCAAATTCGGTGCAGTTATTTCGGATGACAAGGAGTAGTTTTGTAGCTCTTTCATGACGTCTATCAACGATACTAGCTGCACGCGAACATTGATGCCCAGTCTTGTCCATGTGTGGTTCAGTGTAGCCAATCATTGAACAGAATGCTGATTTGAAATAGCAAGTTGGTCGATATATGAATTTCCAAACTAATGGTATGGGCACCTCATCTGTCATAAATGAACATTAAACATATTCTTTTACTCATTTTCAGTGTTTCGTGTTTCGTATTTTCAGAATATGATAGGCCGTACTCTCACGTCAGTAGGCACTGAGATGGTTATTTTAGGCATTTGCAGATGGTAACATCACTTAAACATTCAATTGCTCATGTTTGGCATTTCGGACAATGTTATAGGTAATTTAGCAACTTATCTAATGCACTTGATTAGTCACTCTTGTCACTCGAAATACTGCTATAGCCATTGAATGACATACTTTAAGGTATTTACAACTTTACTATAGCATTTAGCCTATTCTGTATTCTGTGAAGCATTTCCAATTACACTTGAGACAATTCACTACATATCAGGCCAATAAAGGCATCATCATAGGCATTGACCTCTATTTGCAAGTCTTTATTCAGATTTGGCGATAATTGTAAACAGTTGTGCAGTATTCTGGGCATGCATTATGTCAATTTAGACAAACATTATGACATTTCTTTTCTTTAAGCTCATGTTTATTATTTATTGACAATGGTAATTTTTACTTTCATGATATAGTTTTAGGCATATATCATCGTGTTTTACTCTTTAAAATTACGCCACTTTATTTGTATATGTCTGTGTATTTTTTGCACAAATATTCAGGGCATTTATTGGCAATGTGAGTTTTTAATCATGTTTTTTGCTTGTCATTTTGCAGATTTCTGCAGGAACTTGCTATATAATTTCAGTGATTCCATATAAGGTGATCCCCTATTTATGAATCGTGTCACTTATTTTTGGTTATTTTTCATATATGGCATATATATGAAATTGATATGAAGTGGTACATTATTTAAGATAACACTATGGTCATTTTTTTAAAAATTGCGAGTGTTGATCAAAAGCATATTTGTCATTTGTATTTCTGCTCCTATACTCTGTTGCTGCTCCTCTTCCACATAGTGTCTATTTTCCGTTTCTATTTGCGTTCAAATACTATCACAGTCTTGAATTTCTCCCATCGAACGTATATTTCCACTTAGTACCGAGTGACACGAACTGGGTTTTATGATGTTGATTTTCGTGCCGCTAAAAGTATATAAGTATCAACTAAGAACTCATGACAGTCTGGCTTTGTGCCATCCGATTTCAAAGATGCAGTCGTAAAACCTCTTTTGAAGAAACCTTCACTAGATCATAACACTTTTAAGAATTATCGCCCGATTTCAAATATCCCATTCCTATCAAAGGTTCTCGAACGAATTGTCACTCGTAGACTTAAAGCTCATATTGTCTCAAATTCCTTAGATGAACCCTTACAATCGGCTTATAAACAAGGACACTCTACTGAAACAGCTCTATTAAGGGTCACTAATGATATTTTATGTGCACTTGATTCTAAGCAGGATGTATTTTTAGTTATGTTAGATCTTTCTTCCGCCTTTGATACGGTTAATCATGAAATTTTGTTAGAGCGTTTGCACCATCGTTTCGGTGTCTCTGATAATGCTCTGATGTGGTTTAAGTCATATCTTTCCGATCGAAGACAAGCCGTAATTATATCTACCCAGTCGCCCCATTATCCTCTGGAAACAGGTGTACCGCAAGGGTCAGTCAGTGGCCCAATTTTATTTAATGTTTACACATCCCCTTAGGCGACGTAGTTGCTCGTCATGGTTGTGATTATCATTTTTATGCCGATGACTCAAATCTGTACATGTCTTTTCCACGTGAAAATTACCATATCACTTTAAGTAATCTTGAATCCTGTGTCTCAGATGTCAGAACCTGGATGTCCTCAAAGTTTCTACGCCTTCATGATGATAAAACAGAATTTGTTTTTTCTCTATAGAATTTTGACTTTCATTCAAGTCTTGAGCGAAGTCTCCGAATAGGTGATGCGCTCATTTCAACCCAATGTCAAGCAAAGAGCCTTGGCGTCATTCTCGATTCCAGTCTCACTATGAAATCTCATGTCAGTCATATTTGTCGCTCTCCCATGTTCCATATTCGACGCATTGCTCTCATTCGTAAGTACCTATCCTGATCTGCCACTGAACAACTTATCCATTCGCTTGTCTCATCATGTATCGATTCTTGTAATTCTTTTCTGTATGGCTTACCACTGTATTTGATTAATCGCATTCAGCATGTTCAAAATGTAGCAGCCAGAGTTATAACTCGGTCAAAGCGTTCTGATCATATAACACCATTTCTGCAGGAATTACATTGGCTACCTGTACACCAGCGTATCATTTACAAGATTTTGATTATTACTTTTAAATGTTTATATGGTGCTGGTCCACAATATCTGGGGGATTTAATACGTTTTTATGTACTACGGCGCAAACTTCGTTCTGCCAACGATTTTAAACCCAATACATTCATGACCAAGACAAAAAGGTATGGTGATAGGGCGTTCTGTTCTGCAGCCCCATTTTTATGGAACGAGCTTCCAGTGAATATTCGTTCTTGTAATAATTTTAATACTTTTAAACGTATGCTTAAGACACACCTTTTTAAGTTGGCTTTCTCTATTGATTAGACTTTTTTTATGAATTTGCTCGTTTTTAACTTTCTCGATCAATTATATTTTTATTAGTTATCCATTTTCTTATTGTAATGTATCTTTCAGCGGCTGTGATCATTTTTTCCTGTGGAGTTTGTCGCTTTACAAATAAATTATTATTATTATTATTAAATATTGTTTTTGAGTTTTGAAAATAGACTGTAAGTGCAGATGATGTTCGTTTTTCTTTAAGAAATGTATTGTAAGAAGGTATTGCAAGGGTCACGTGGTTGATTCACTGACTTTTGGCACGAATGCAAGTATGAATGTATGGGGCCCAGTGTGTTTGAGTGTATGCGTGGCGTGACTGTGCTGCCTTGTACGTTAAATCATCTAGATCTTGTACGTTTTTGAGCTTCCTTTAATCACTTTCTGTTATGACTGTATGAAATGTCTATGGATTTTTTGTTGGTGGTACATTTATTGTCCAGCGAGGACGCTGGTTTTGAAAAGTGTGGGAGAGCGTCACAGTCTTGAATTTCTCACATCGAACGTATATTTTCCACTTAGTACCGAGTGACACGAACAGGGTTTTATGATGTTGATTTACGTTGTACACATAATATCTCCCACGTCAGCATTTTACACGTCAGCATCTTTACTTTAAGAAAGTGGCGTGATTGTACACATGTACGACGCGTGATGTTTCAATGTGAACATCCAGGTGGGAATAAAAGTGCCGACGATGACTATAAGTTTGCAGAGTCAACATTATATATTATTGCCTGAATACATGGGTTTAGGAGCCCGAGAGCAGGGGACAATTTGCCCGACGCCAGGAGGGCAAATTGTCTCCTGCTGCGAGGGCACATAAACCAATGTATTTAGGCAATAATATTTTTATTACATGCCTCTTCACAGTTAATGATATATGACATTTAGTTACATGCAGGGCATTTTCAAACAATTTTACCATTATCGACCAGCATCAAACAGATTTTAACGAAAGTCAAAATAGCAGTGTGCGCATGGATATTTTACATCCAGCGTTAAGCGTCTACTTTGACGTCGAAAACATCGAAAGGCTTAACTGGCCCGGGTAACCATGGAAACCGGTCAGTATATCGTTGACCGGCCCGCTAACATCCCGGATGTTCCTATTCAAAACAATCCACTGATTTGCATTCACCTCGAGGCATGTAATAAATCATGAAGAGTCAGCATTTCATTGTATCACGAGATGGTGTGTCAATAGAATACAATGTGTATTACCGTTAGAGTAAAGGTAAATAGATTGCGTAAGAGAGTAAACTTAAAATTGTGATAAATGAGAAATGACATTCATTCAGGGGGAGACGATTATGAGAGAGCCTAAGTTATAACTTGGGCTGAGTTCCCGTGTAGTAAAAAAAGCGATCAATCTCAATTCTACTTTCGCGTTCGTCTTCAATTACACATATCTGGTAAGGACTGGACAACATACGACTACTGTTCGCAACGGACAGCTTGAAGCTATTCCCAAGTAAAACCCAGAGTGAAGCTGAATAGAGTTGCGACAATATAGTTTATTTGCTCTTCATCCTCAGGTGAAAACCTTTAGCATATTTTTTTTTCATTGGTTTCATTTTGAAATCCGCTATCATTGTGGCATTAGTCATTCACATCACCCAGAAACGTATTGTTCTACAATCTGAGATTGACCAACTCATTAGTAAGTCAATGGTAAGCTCGAACATTTAATAGACTCGTCGTCTTTGGCATTTTCATCATTATACAACCCATTTGTGCGAGCGCTGTTCTCAAGTTTGAGTCTGCGTAGTAGAACCAAATGTGCATCGCTCCCACACACTTAGTATCAGTGTATTCCCGCTACAACTGGTTTGTCACCGCCGTGTCCGCCCACTCGCATCATATTATGAGGAGCGAGCTCGAACTTTTCGTCTGGTCATGAAACGAATCCTCGAGCAAATGTTTCCCAGTGCTTTTATAACTTCAAATTTGGAAGCTGAGCGGATTGATCAAACGCTTGTCCCATCCATAAGTGATGGCCAACTCAAGCACACTGAAGCCAGGAAACAACAAACAAACGAGCAAACAAATAAACAAAAAATATACAAACATACAAACAAGCATACAAATACATAAATAATAAACAAAAATACAGACAAACATAAACAAATAGACAAACAAACAAACAAACAAACAAACAATATCATGAATAACATGAATAAATAAACATACAAACAAATAAACAAATATATATATATACACGTATATATATATATGTATATATGTATATATATATATATATATATATATATATATATATATATATATATATATATATTTCGAAGTATACAGATGTCCTCGTGGGAAATTACAGTGCTCGATGCTAAAGCAGAGCGTTATAAATAATAACACAAAATTACTTCAAGTACAAAGTAATGATATCTGTTACTCAAGTTTCACGCATCCTGCAATCATCAGACAGATGAAGTGAAAGTAATACTAGCTCAACACTCCTACATATGTATGATCGGGACGTACCATTCTATTTATAGGTGGTGTTAAAATTTGATAGATAATATTTGTCTCGGTTGCGACATTTTGAAACCAACTAGACTCCGAGCGTTTGTTTAACAGCTTAGATTTGTCAGAATTGTTAATTTGCAGTTTTTCTGATATACAAAGATTACATCGCTTGCTTACATTAGAGCAACTTGATGCTTTGTCAATAATTGACCACGAAATGTCAAAGACCTGGTTCCTTGGTTTCATTGTCCAGATGTACTTGGACAACTCAGTTGAGTGTTGATACCTCTCGTTACGGAACGATTGCATGTGATTAGCGAAGCGCGTCTTGAAAGTGTTATCAGGGAGTGAAATGTAGACCTTCTCCGTGTTATTCGCCGTTGATACCTTGGTCTTGTAAACCACACCTTTTACTAAACAGTTACCCTTCAAGGGGCATGTAGACTTGTCCCGGCAATTGCAATCAGCTGGTCGATCTTAACGTTGGTCTCAGGTGATTACTCTCTTATTATGTGATTTGATTATACTAGCCATATTCTTCATACAACTGTAACTCACTTTAATAATTGTATTTCTATTGAAGATCTTGAAGCTTAGACCCCTTTGGAAAATGTTTGTCAACAAGTTGATGGAATTTCTTGCCGATTTTACTTTACATATATATACATATATATACATATATATATATATATATATATATATATATATATATATATATATATATATATATATATATATATATATATATATATATATATATATATATATATATATAATGACACCTACCTGGCCCATGAACCGGGCCCGTGAACCAACATTTTACATAAGCACGCTACACAACCTGTCTTACGACTGCTTTCCATTGGTGAAACTCCCTTACGAACTGTGTTGGCTTACTTTCAGTACTGGTAGTATAGATACAAATGTGGACAAAGGTCAAATGACTGCCACACCGGGATGTTGAATTGGCAGTTTTCCTTACACCACCATTTAATATCGTGCTTCAAACACACACAACACAATATGAGCGCAAGCCTGAAACCTCTAGTCCAGTCAAAATACGAGATTTTGGCACCCAACCCACCACAAATTGCAACAGAATTTTTTTCTTTAGAATGCATTTTGGAGAGGTACCCAGAACAACATATTAAAAGTCTACTCGAATCTAGACTCTCGCCAATCGCTTGTACTGCTTGGTCTCGCGTAGCTTCCGGTATTTATAGCTGTTATATTAAATATGGCCGGCAAATTAATGCCCCGTTGTTTAATAGCTTTCAACCCTTTGAGTGCTAAGGTCAATTTTGACGCCTTTATAAAACATACCCGAGCTACTTTTTTTCTGATTATTTTCAAAATTTTGATAACCTGTAGCCAATTAACTGTGATATCCATTTGGTCCAAAATTAGCAAAAAAATTAAAGAAAAATTCATCAAGTTGGTAAAATGTTGCACTAGAATTATGGTGAGAAAAATTACAGCTCTCAAAGGGTTAATATAAATAAGGTTCTGGTATTGTTTTTAGCACTAGGAAACTATCAAGAAGAAACTGTTAAATCCTTGGACATTTATTTTTAAAACTGCCAAAAATATGCTAGAAATTTATTTATAATAACTATCCATCTAAGAATAGAAGTTTATTTTAATAGGGGTCTGTGCTATCTGAATGCGTTGAAATACTCCATAAATGTACTGTATTTTGAAAAGAACGTTTAAAAGCGAATTTGTCAGACTTATATATATGACTTACAAACGGATCAAAATACGTATATGTTGATGCACTTTTACTATTTAGATGTAAGAAAGTCATGCGATTTTAATTATTTTGTGATTTTTCTATATATGACAACCGTCAATGATTGTAAGTCGTCTGAATAATATATTCATTTTCTGAATGTAACATTTGATTCATCTGTGTACGGCATAATTTGTGATTTGTATGGGTGTTTAACACTCTACAGTGTCAAAATATGTTATCTGTAAGGTTTAGTGTTTAATAAAAGACGCATAAAAAAGCTTTAGTTTTTAATTTAGACTGAGCCCCTTCTTATGGACGAGTGCATATTTAGTAGATCACCTAGATGATAGGCAAGAAGTCATACATATTACAGCAAAAATACAATAAACACAACAAAGCTAATAAAAACGCAGAAACAAAACAATCAATATGACCAAAATTACAAATGCCAAAATACACACAAATCTAAACTTAGCGCTGTTGCAAAGAATGTCCGACTCATAAAAACCTTATCAATTTTATTATTACCGTTCATTCTTCTGCTTCACAACATTGGAAACATTCTGAACACGGACAAAAAGTTCATCAGATCCATAAGCATAATCTGTCTGTGATTCATGATCTTAAAAACGACCTTTCTCACAGGCGACCCAATAGGTTCTGAGTTTTTCACACTGTTTTCTCTATCATTTTCTCTTCTTTCTTCATGCTCTGAATGATCGGAATAAATAAAATAAATGGTTTATATAACCTAACCTAGCCTCTGTGACTCTTTATTTATTTTACACTCCATTACAAGGACGTATATCTCTCATACACACATGCTGTAATTAATTAGTCAACACAACTAATTATGTTAATCCGTGGACTTATCAGGGATTTTACGGGTTGGTCAACATCGCGAAAGATAGGAATGGTTACTAAAACATTAACATCACTATCTTTCCGATGTTGACCAACCCCTGATAAGTCCACGGATTAGCATAATTAGTTGTGTTGACTAATTAATTACAGCATGTGTGTATGAGAGATATACGTCCTTGTAATGGAGTGTAAAATAAATAAAGAGTCACAGAGGCTAGGTTAGGTTATATAAACCATTTATTTTATTTATTCCGATCATTCAGAGCATGAAGAAAGAAGAGAAAATGATAGAGAAAACAGTGTGAAAAACTCAGAACCTATTGGGTCGCCTGTGCCTTTCTCAAATAATGCGTCACATTTTCGTGTTTACCAGTCTCCATACTTGAAATGGGCATTGTTGTCTGAATGGAACTAACTCTCTTGCATAAGTAGCAATATTTGCATAAATCTCATTAATTATTCATGAGGGGAAGTGTAGATCACAGGATGTGTAGATCGCTGATCACTGGTACCGTGCAAGGATTTCATGTCGGTAAATCCGCTAGAAACTAAACTAAATCACTACTGTGCACAATTAAACGTAATGCGTCCGATCGCAATGACCTGGGCAGCCAAATTCCAATAAGGTTTTTATGAAATAGAAGAGACCATGACAACTTTTCCCCACACAGACTTAGACGGGGTGGCTGCGACCAATCTTGATTGAAATTGGTCTTAGCCACCCCGTCTATTAAAATTCATGAGTTTACTTTTCTTATTTACGTACATACCTATATCAGATGGAAATCTGAGGATTTGCGATTACATCAGGTTGACAACCCCCCACACAAGAGCAATGAATGTAAAAAGTGTGAAAGAGGCTCCCATCTAACTATCCAAAATGTTTTTGTGTCGAGTTTGTGTTTGATTCGTTTCAAAAATGTGTTCCTACATTCTTATCCGATTGTTTGTGTTAACAAAAGTGTTTGTTTCGCCTCGGATATTTGTAGGGAAGTTTGGATCAGTGTGTACGGTAATGTTTTGTTTGTTTGGGGAAAGCTTAGCCAAGCTTATGGCGAGACGCAGCCGGACCTATCGTGTTACAGAGTTGATAGAGTGGCCCTTTGACGCTTGCGTTTCGAAACCCGAGTGTGGTTTCTCATCAGTCGCAGTGTAGATTCTTTCCTTAGTTTGTGTTTGTGAAAAATTATTTTAATGCATTTTAGTGGTCTTGCTCTTCGAGTAGCGAGGCAAGTATATTAATGTTTGGGTCTCGTTGTGAGTCCGTTTGGTGGTTTAGTTTGTTTGTTCTATGTTTCTTTACTTCAGTAAATTTTGTTTTGAATAGTGTGTCTTTTAGAATTTTGCCGAGGTTTGTGAATTTTTAGGCAATAAGTACCACTGCGGGGTACGGATTTTATGTTTTCTTGATCAAGATACTTACAAGTATCATGATCGATGTGTTTGTTCTCGTACATTTTGTTTAATAGTTCGTGTACTTTGTTTACTGTTTGTTCTGTGTCGTCACTGGCTAGTTGTGTATAATACTTAGTGTTGCGTAATTGCCTTTCGCATTCGTGTACGTAATCTAATGACAAAACCCGACCCTTGTCAAAGTTTTTATGGTAATTTGTCTACTGTTTGCAAGCTGGTTTATCGCGATTCTTTGGGCACGCGACATGTTTTGTTTCCTTGTTTGAAAGGGTATCTCTAGAAGTGCGAGTTTAGCAGCTTCAGATAGCTTTCAGGTTTTTGTATTTTTTGCTGTTCGTGGAGTCCAATTTGACTTTTCTTTGAATTGGTGTTGTTGCGATTGTTCGTGTCTCATGATGTCTCCGGTGTTTGGCTTAATTGCTAATGAAACTGTAAATGTTAATTGTTCTCCAAGTCAACTATCCAAGCATTTTAAGAGGGGTGATCAAAAAGGCCAGAACAGCCAATTTTGACCAACCGGGTTCAAGAACCCGGGAAAGGTGTTTAAAGTGTGCGATAGATGTGTTTACGACATAAACATTACGAACAGTAGGATTAAGATAGGTATGAATAATCCAAACTGCCCAGTTTCTGTGTGGGGAAAAGTTGGAATGCTCAAGAGATACGTTTGAAAATGACTTTATTTTTTTTTTAATTCATCGACTTGAATAAAGTCTAGCAGGAATGGCAACGTTTGAAAGTTTCCAGCCCTGATGTCTGTTACATAATGTCGACAAATTTCAAATATCGGTGTTCACGTAAAATGCATAGTCTGACAACTCACAGTATATCAAGCGTGAAGCGCGCTTACGACTGATCAAGATGAAAAAAAGAATACACAAATTTTGTTTTTCTTTAGAGAGGTGTCTTCGACATTTCAAACTATTTTATCAATGGATATACTAAAAACACACCAGAATATAAAACCAATTAGTTGTAGATTTTGATGTCTTAACAGTAAATGATTTTTGATCATATATTTTTATACAAATGCATAAATGCAAAGTTTAATGTTAATGCTTTAGCTTCACTTTTTAGTCTTCATGTACCAAGGTTTTCAACTCGGCGTACTACTTTGTTTCAAATGCCATTTGGTAGAATTAATTGTGTTCGTGACTCTCTTTTTAGTAGAATACCGAGACAATTTAATTTGCTTTTAAACGAATACATTGATCCTTTTTCTGTAAATTTAAATGGCTTTAAAAATGTTTTAAAACATTGTTTTCTCAGTATTTGTTAAAGTTTGTTCGTCCTGTCTTCATGTTTTAACTCTGTATCTGTATTTTTACTAACAGTCTTCCATAAATGGCCTCGGCTGTGGAAGTCATTATTAATAAAATAAAATAAATAAAAAATAAAGCAGAAACATATCATCTCATGTCTCTGCGGTTCAGTTCATCCAACCATTAAACAGAATGCTTATTCACGATAAAACACTTATTCTTTACTATCAAAAGTGAAGTAAAGGATAGATTTTCGAAAGATTTACTGAGTATTTTGTTAAATTTTACAATATTGCCCCGCAGCGTGGGCAGTAGACGTATAAGAGACGGCACGATACACCGAAATATATTCTAAGTCGTAGTACTTTATTCAGCTGAGTAACATAAAGTTACACGTTAAAACTTCTATATCTCACACTGGTCTAATAATAGGCGTCAGTCACGGTCAGTGTCGTCTCGAGCGTCGCAACAGGTTCTCAACAGGTTCTACAGCTTCTACAGGTTCTCCAAAGACGTGGTCCACCACAGTCAAACAGACTGGGCTTCTCACTAAAGTCGGTACGTCAAAGTCTCAGAGCGTCTACATCTCTGTACAGGAACACGTCAAGACGTGAAGCGAAGTGAAGTGAAGTGAAGTGTCTCTCTATCTAGAATGTATACAACTTAAATCGTCTCTAAATCTGCATATTGTCATGCCTTTGGTATGCATCTATAATTAACTAAAAGAGAGTCGGCATACGTGAAAGACAGGAAGGTCGCTGTCATCAGTAATCTGTCAACATAACGCAGGAGGTCCTGCTTAAGCGTCCGGTCGGTGTTAATGACTTAAGCTGTTGTTAAAACAATACATTCACTAAAGACGGATGAACGGTTACATCAAAGGTCACGAAAATAAACAAGGGAGTCGTTCTCACGATGCACCACGTGCAGAAGGGGTTACTATAGGTCACTGTCGGTCATTCATTGTCAGTCATACAAACTAAATTCAAGTCATAAAATATCATATAATATTAACTATCGAGTGGCTACGTCACAATATGTATCCCTTGAGGTAACTATGTTAAACAGAATGGTGATACACGTGCATCGCTAACTTGAAAAGTTGTACACAAATTTTGTTTGGTCGTTCCCGCGGCACATACTAGCAATCCTGGGACAATTTTACGGTCACCTGCAGGATGAAAAAACATTATGTAAGCTTACTTGTTGAAAGCAGACGTCTGTACTGAAATGTTGAAAAGAATGAAAATCATATGATACCTTTCAAAGTTGCGAACTCTTTATCTGTAAACACTTTACCAAACCATTGCTAAATTTGGAGCATTTTGTTATTGCACAATGATTATCTTACAGAACGTACAGAATGACTAAGAACGAGGAAGTCGTTTAAATGAACTTTTCTTGGAGATTTCTGTTTGTGAATGCGAACGGAAACTCAAGAAAGAACAGGCATTATTCTATTTGAAATGAATGCAAATTCATAAAATTGCCCTCAAATGATGAAAGAAATATAATGCTTGGTAAAATATGCTTTGGTCGGTGTACGCTAGAAAAACTTGTCATGTTTTGCCTTCCCTCGCCCGTAAAGGTACATGCTATTCCTTGACTATATTTGTTGAGTCTTACAATTGCTATTGAGAAATACATTTCATCACCGTAATTTTATGAAATGATTTTGATGTGTCAATTATTTCTCCTGTCCTTTCATAGATCTGAGCTGAAATTACCTCGACAGATAAAACTCTTTAAGCAAAGAATTCTTTTCGAAAGCATGTGAGATGATCTGGGCTCAGCAAGTACTATATTGATTTTTAATATAAGATATCAATTATTCAAGTCACTTACCGTCTTGACATTGGTATATTCCCGTAAACCACATTCGCCACTGCAAAATAAAAGCAATATTATTACAACGTTTAATTGCTACGATCGCAGGAGCATTGTTTTGCATAGTATTCGTCAAATGAGAGTGCTGCTGTCTGCCTAATAGAGAACCTTCGATACCACAGTGGTTCATAGATTCGAAAAGAATAGTAGACGATTCACTTGCTTGAAACATGATACTTACGAATGTCAATGTCTCGGTCATTTTACATTTTACAAATTCAAAACATATTAGGGCCAATCAATGGTTGTCAGATGTGACCAAACTATCCTGACAACACCCAAATTCACTGTGAACAAGTCCTATTAACATAAAATAGATAGGGAGTTCTGGAGTGTTCTGCCGACTGCAAAAAAGATCGCATCATTATGGAAATTGATGCAACAAACTTGTCGTATAGAGACGCTCCTGAATTAATGCAAGGCAGTGCCAGTTAGAGTTTTCCGAGATTATAATTGCCATTTCAATGGGATGACGTCAACACTGTAGTTTGATGAGGCGTGAAAATGTGTGTCTGTGTCTATACTGAACCGGCTGACCCATCTTTCTGCTTTTGAAAGTTGAGCATGATTTTACCAAATGTCCGTTTTGCTTATGTTCACTGCTTTTTGCGTTGAACTAACAAAAACTATTCCAGATGGAAATTTTAGAGTAATCTGTCTGTTTTTCGAACACACATAGTACACTTTCTGATTGTGGTTCTACCGTCCAAGATGAACATATTCATAGACATTAGGTTTTTGTTCAGCGTTTTCCCATAATTCTCTCTATTTAGTGACCTTTCCTGTATCTGCAGTTTGCAAAGACAGCGGAGGCATTGAAGGCTAATGTGGCATGCAAAGGGTAGAGAAACCCCTCAGCTTCTGTTAATTTGACTTAAATGCTGATTCGTGTGTACCACTCCGGTGAGAGCAGAATGTCAGGGGAAACACTCCCCATGGCAACTCTATGGTGAATCTGGTAATTAGAGTATACACAGCACATGAAAGGGGTTGAATACACATTGAAGACCTTTTTTTCAAAATACTTACAGGTCTCTGCTATCACCTGACATTTTAGTGCCACCGAAAGGTGTCCCGGGTTGCAAAATACCGAATGTATTCACCCTGGAACAAAAAATAAAGTAAACACATTGGACAATGTGACATCATGCCGTACACTCATCCAAGAATACATGTTTCAATGCTTCTAAATCTGTCTTTACGGGGATGTATGATAACGGCTGATGATATTTGGGGTCAGTGTTGTCATGCACTAAAACTAATGTAGTCATTTCAAAGGGAAATCTGGGGAATCTTTGACCAACTTTTTACACTATGGCACAGTTGCCGTGGGTTTTTTGTGGCAAAGTTTGAGACTCCACCTGAGAGGCTATCAATTGTGACGTAATTGCACGCTCAAGTGGACGAAGACTAATGTTTGAATTTTTCTGTTAGCGTCACTCAGCAAGTCCATGCAAAGATATGGAGAAACGCGATGAAGTTTTTGTAAGATATAAAAATCCCTCTGTATTGAAATTATTCTGCATTTATCAGCTTGGTTTTGAGTGATTTTAGCATGCACTGTCGATGTAAGATCTTTTCCAAAGTTTTGATATTTCTCATCAGATTAATGTTCCTTGCTGATAAAAAGACTAATTCCCTTGTTTAAGAGGCCATTAACTTTGATATTATCACGTAATACCTACACTTATTACCTTCGCCTAATGACCAACAAGTCAAGAGATTATAAACAAAACCATTAAATGATAATGATATTGACGTAGCAGTGTGAGAGGTTCTGATCATTCATGACTTCCACATGTACAGAGGATGATATGATGAGTTTATATTTTACTTGCATGTAACCATGTGTTTATGAATACTCGGGGAGGAGGTGGATGGGAGAAGGAAGAAGGGACGACACGGGGCAGTATGTAACATCCACGTATAAGAAATATCGGTGTTTATATCTTTGAAGACTTTGAGCCACAACTCTGTTTCTATGTCCCGACGTACACTCCCTAGCTACTCGCCGAATGGAAGCGGTGAGCAATAATACCTTCTCATTGCGACGTATTATTCTATCTACTAAGGCTGAATTCGCACAAACACGTCTGGAGGCTCGGGCGGGAGATTTTATGGAAGGGAACTTGAGAAAATTGACAACATGCCGGGGGGGGGGGAGGGTTCTGAAAAAAATTGATATTGCAAAGGGGGGACTTGAAAATTTATTGAATATCAAATTCCTTGCCGAATACCTTCTGGCACTTTAATTTTCTGCAATTTCCATTTTCAGCACGTCCTTTGGGCGCAACTTACAGGGTATATTAAACATTTCTTTCATGATTCAAGCAGCCACCTTGAGGCAAAAGATTTAGGTTGTCATGATTTCTGTTTACACAACCCCTCTATTGTGCAAAACTGTCCTCTATAATGACTAAAAGTTTTAACTTAAGCTTTCAATAACAATTTGGAGATACATTATTTGATAACATTCTCCCTTTGGCAATTCATTGGGGTCTAGGTCAGTGTCAAACGTTTATGTCACCGTATGTACATTTTGATTTTTTGAGGACTTTGACAGAATACAAACTATTTAGAATAGTACATAGTGTCATCAATAACAACTGGAAGCTTCAGGTCAAACAACCTTTTAATAACAATTTGGGAGATGATAACCTCTGTATCTGAAAGTTTTGTACCTGAAAAAAAATTCATAGTTTCCTCATACACTACAATGTATAGTCAATCAACATTTTGGTGAAATTCCAAAATCAAATTTCTTGCACACACATGCATCTGTAACCACCAAAGTCTAATCAGTTACATTAATATCAATAATCAAGCATCTATAAATACACAGATTTAGTTAAAAGATTATTCATAGTTTTCTCATAGACTACAATGTATAGTGAATCAACATTTTCGGCGCAATTCCAAAATCACATTTCTTGTACACATGTGGACTTGTAAATACCCCAAGTTAATCAACTACATTTAGCTCAGTTATCAAACGTATATAAATGAACAGATATTGCTAGTTTTATATTGGAAAATACGCGTTCATATCTTTCTAATAGACGTCCTGTATAGCGAATCAACATTATTGATGGAATCCAAAAATCAATTTTTTTGTACAGGCATGCACTTTTTACGTGCCACTTCAAGCAAAGTATAAGTGTAGAGATATAATTTGGTCAAGGCTGCTGTCTTTGTCGATTACCAAGGGTTGACGAGTCAAGGTATTCACCATTGCTTGAGACTGCTCCCGGAAACACGGACGAGTACTAAGTTCACAATCGGAGATACGGTCGTTGCGAGTCTAATTTGTCCAACAACATGATCGAAAAGTAATTAAGTCTTAAGCGTGTTAGAAGAAGTAAAAACAATACACCGGGGAAATCAACAGGTAGCATGTTTTCAAAGTAGGTAGAGAAGTCATAAAACACCATTGCGACAAACACTGTGTACCAGGCAGCCTTTTAGTAAATTTAAATCTTGTCTCATTTATAAATTAGTTGGCAAATTACAAAACAACAGCGAAGACTACCAGTACATAGCATTATATGATCAAGATTTCCACCCAGCAGCATTACACTTAGAGTAGCCATTGAGTAAAACATTACACTTAGAGTACCAATGCAAATTAGTATTTTTGTTAAAGTTTCTCTATTGTACTTACAACTAACCAGATCTCTACACCTTAGTGTGATTATTTTTATATACATAATCCATACTTACTTCAGTCTGGTCGATAGTTGGCGAGAAATTCCCTACATAGATAGCAAAGCAGGCTGCACGCAGCTGTATAATATTTATCTTCTATGTGTAATCAATGTAACAGCTATCAAAATGCAATTTAATCAAGGCACTAACTGAACACCAGAACAAGGACCTAGCACGACTGACTTTAGATTCAAGTGTGACTCAGATGAACCTTAAACGTTATGACGGATCTAAAATCACAGGTGCATGTCTGGCGCTTCTGCTATTGTTCTATACACCCAACAATAGAGCACGAGAGCCAAAGTGCAAGACGTGCGCCTGTTTGCAAATAAAACTTACCATACAGTTCCTGCATCGATGGAATTTGAGATTTTGATAGCTTTATTTATATCTTTTGTTAAGACTGCTGCAGCAAGGCCATATTTTGTATTGTTGGCTCTCTCAATCACCTCTTCTGTGCTTTTGAATTTTGAAATGCACTGCACTGGACCAAATATCTGTAACAGATCAACATACAACAACGGTAAGAAATATCATTACTACGATAATTTTATTTTTCAAACCTCAGTGAGCAATATTCAAAAAGTAAACAGGCAAATAACGTCTCCGGATTTCCCTTCGCAGAACACACTTTTATTGATTTGAAGTGACTGAATCTGTTTAACATACATCGGTACAGATATACATAATTAAAAACTACGATTAATGATAACGCCGTCATGTTCATCAAAATCACTACACATATACTACATGTACATATATTAACCATATTCCATCAGGTATATTTGACCTCAAACGAATCGATTTCTGATACAATCGCATGAGCTATGGCTGGGACCTTAGCTTTTGTAAAGTCAATTGGGTCACAGCTAAATATCGTCAGTTATGTCATAATGAGAACAAAATGAATGAACAATTTCCACGAGACCACAGAGCACTTTTTTCGAGGGGAAATGATATTTGGAAAATGAGAGCAAAACACATTTAAAGCCAAAGATTCGGTATAGACAACTCGATAGAAATTTTTGAAATCCTCTTATTAAAAAAAACCTGTTTCACTCTTCCAAATCACTTTTCAAATCTTCCATTGTTCCTTACCTCCTCTTGTGCGATTTTCATATCATCTGTAACATCATAGAAGACAGTTGGCTGAACGAAATAACCGCTTTCACCATGACGGCCACCCCCACATCCGAGTTTTGCGCCTTCTTTTTTTCCACTCTCTATTAGCTCCATAACTTTGTCAAACCTTTTCTTGTTAATCTGTAGAAAGAGAGTGTCCTCAAAATGTGACCGTTTTCTCTTTGCTTATCAAGTATATTCACTGAGGCATGTAAGCCCTCAGAAATAATCTGCACCAATATTGCGCCGGCGCATTTCAATCTGCGCCGCAACTCTGCGCTGCCAGATCATAAGATCATCTCAATCGCTCCCGCCGATCAAGCATGGCTCAATTCCCGGAAAGTTCGTAAACAAATGTATCAAAATAATAAACAGTCAACTTAAAAGTTTGTAAAACTTAGCTGTTATTTGTGTTACTTGCGACCAATTTTTCTTTTCAAACATAAAGTCATATCTGGGTACGAGAAGCTTGGGTTACGACGGTCTTGATTTGACGCGACACATCTTTGCAGCCTTTTTCAAGGCAATTAACACGGTTCTACAAATATCGCAGATTAACCCAGTAGTCCCATTTTGCAATTGCTAGCCGGAAAACAGATAAAGCTTTTCAAACAAGCCCCATCTAGAAATAAATAATACCAGACAGAGATTTTCATTCATGATTATCTGTCCAGCAATCTACTCAAGAATAACTTTTCTCTGTTCTCACTCAAAAATATACAACTCTAACAGATCAGTTTCTAACTTGTTCTTTCTGTTAGCATGATGTAAACTTGAATTTGGTCAACAGACTGGTTATAAAATCGCTACATTCTGGAATAGGCTAACTCTCTATATGAAACATTATACTCCAAACACATTAAGAATTCCCTGAAATCCTTTGTTCTAGCACACATCAATCTTGATTTCTTTGTGTACATCTTTGACCTTTATTTTTATGACTGTTTTCATTAACCACCCAGTTACTCAGGCTGCCCTTAAGGAATTAAGATTTACACTAATTTCACATAAGCTATTTCTAGCCCCCTCCCCAACAGGTTTTTATTCAGTTGCATAGTTGTTTTGTGAAATTATAGGTGTGTTACGTGGTATTGTTCTCCCACTGTATTAGTTACTTACTTGCTTACCTTTGTACGTGTTCACACATGTGAGCTAATGTCGTAGCGATGTATGTCTGTCTGTCAGTGTGTGTGTGTGTGTATGTATGTATGTATGTATGTATGTATGTATGTATGTATGTATGTATGTATGTGTGAATGTGTCTGTGTCTGTCTGTCTGTCTATTCACACGATAACTATAAAACGACTAAACGGACTAGTCAGATTTGATAGATAGGTACCATTAGCTAATGGCAAGGACTGATTTGATTTTAGTTAGTGTGGCTTGCATATTAATTGAGTTTTCATCTAATAGTTTTCTATGGAGAAAGTATTATGACAGTGTCGACATATATCAAGAAATACTGCACAAAATTTCATGAAACTTTTAACATTATGATGATACTGTAAGTGTCATGTCAATCATCTGCTAATTT
The DNA here is from genome assembly GCA_001465055.1 of Ptychodera flava. NCBI lineage: Eukaryota > Metazoa > Hemichordata > Enteropneusta > Ptychoderidae > Ptychodera > Ptychodera flava. The sequence continues at coordinate 37,362 of LD353923.1, read as the reverse complement.
GCATATTTAATGAAGTTTTTTTTATTTTATAATTCCGAAATAGCTGCACCAAATATGATGTAATCTGCTGCAGATACTGATCCGATTGAAGTGTGACTGTGTTGTGACGCATTTAGTAGCGTAAAGTTAATTATGGGTCCATTTACATATTTATGAACTTTGCAATTAGTGATATAACTCTGAAATTATGGCACCAAATTTGTTGAAACCTGCTACAGATATTGATCTGATAAATATCGAATTGTCGCGTGAAGCACTGAGCAATTTCAAGTTAATTAATAGCTTATTTGCATATTTAATGAAGTGACTGCACCAAGTTTGATGAAATCTGTTGCAGATACTGATCCGACAGATATCTGACTATGCTGTGAGAATTTAGTAGTGTGAAGTTAATTAAGGACCATTTGCATATTTACTGAACTTTGCAATTACTGACATAACTCCGAAATTATGGCACCCAATCTGATGAAAAGTGCTACACATGTTGATTTCATAGATATGTAATTGTCCCATCAAGCATTTACCAGTGTCAAGTTAATAAGCAGCTCGTTTGCATAGGGAATGAAGTTTTGTAATTAGTCGTTTAACTCCGAGAGTATAGTGCGAAAGTAGATAAATCCTGCTCAATATAACGATCTGACAGATATCTGATTGTTCTGTGAAGCGTACTAATATGAATGAACCGGTTGAAAACCACGGGAGCACATTATGTTCACATCCGGTTACAACTTTGATCTAAATATAACCTTTTACATGGAGAACATTTACTGTTTCTCGTATGAGTATGTAAAGTTGATTACGATTCATTTCACATGTGTCTCTTGCGAGACCATATTTATGTAAATTGGAGTTTATTGTTGTATCAAAGACAAAAATAATGTGTTAAGAACTATGACACGGTAAGAAAGTTGACATAGTAAATATAATAAATAATAGATAGACAGGCAGATAGATAGGCAGATAGATAGATAGATAGATAGATAGATAGATGGATGGATGGATGGATGGATGGATGCATGGATGCATGGATGCATGGATCGATGGATGACAAGTCTGTGTCAGCAACAGTTGTTTTCATCTTATGCTACAGGGAATAACTTCCAGACCTACGCATGTATTGTTATGGTTTTTAATATGTTAATATTATCGAGATCTTTTCAGAGTATGGGCTAAAGAAGACCCAGAGCCACTTCACCTATAGTGGATTTTATTTCCTCTCAGACAAGGAAGTATATATTCCCCTGCTCAAAATATATCTCTTCCCATGTCTTGATGCATCTTACAAACAGAGAAAACGAAAGGAGATAGAGAGACAGAACTTGATATTATCAAAGCATGTGTTTGTATGTAAAGCAATGGTTTCAATGACGATGGCACAATAGAATGAAATGTCGGATAGAAAAATCACCCCATCTTAAATATCAATTGATCCCTTTTGTCATACTGTTGTTATGTCAAGCATTGATTCTCGCAAAGAAATGTGACTCGTTCTGAAGCAAACTAGCACGTCCTCGGTCTTGGATCACTTGCACACTTTACATATATCCCAACGTATTACTTTTAATAATTTCATCCTCACTCTTCAATGCCTTACCTTGCTCAAAGTTATCTTTCCGACATGATTTGTTCGTATGTTCAAATTCGTAGCCTGATTATCTGCAGATCAAGTCAGACTTTATCAACATTTCGCGTACAAACGTTAAGGAATATGGGGAGCATGCTTCCAGTAACGCCATCCCTTTCTCTCTAATAATATTCCAGTTAAAGGCTGTCTTTCTCCTGCCTACCACTTTTAATATCTCATAACTTTTTAAGGCAGCTTTGAATTGACGTCCCCCTAACATCTTTCTCTCACCTTTTAAGTATTTCTTTTTATGGTGCGAGTACGTTTGATTGCTGAATTTTCCACTGCTTTTAATAAGTTTAGTTTGCAAAAATGTTGGTTTTTTTTCAATTGTAGTTCTTTATTTCTCACTCAGTGTCTCTGATCCCATATTTCAAGAGGATTTTGACGTCATATCAATGATAGAATAATTGTAAATTGTTGATTACTACAAACATAGTCTGTTTTACAAAAATGATAAAGCAAAGTGCTAAATGGACCGACACAATCACCACTCTGAAAACTGTACTGACACGCATTGGTTCAAGGATTTCTCACAGAATAGATCAAAAACGTTTTGACGGTACACTGAAATAGTCCAATTGCTCGGAAATCCACTTCAATTGAAAAGTGGAAATTATATATTGGTATTTTCAATCTTAGTTGCAAACTTACTCGATGTCTAAAAGGCTCTTGCCTTGGACACATTTTTGAATTATACAATTCACACTCTTTCAGCCGACTGGGAAGTTATGTGTGATCAACATTTTCAACAGTTTCAATCGCTTATTGTACCGAATTACGATTTCTTTATCTTCTGTCCGAAATTGTGGTGCAAGGGTCCCAAGGTCGAAGAATTATTTTAAGTGGCGCACATGACATTGATGTGAACATTTTGCAGAGAACGCTGCGGCAGTGTAAGATTTTATCAATCCGACTAAAACATACAGACAAAGATGTGGAGGGACGGTAAAACCAATCGTTAGGCCTGCGTCTGCGAAATGAACGCCTTTACTAATCTCGCATGAAGCCGTTGACGACGTCATTGTCAAGTATAGAAATAAAAATTATAAACGGAGCGGCAGCATCAGTACTTTTGACAAACATACTCGCGCAATCGAGAGACTCCTAGAATACGGTTGTTTCCAGCTGTCGCGAACAACTGCTAGCGGCGCTATGCAATCCAGAGCCAGACAGCCTCTGTCCCAATTTCAGTGTTTGGCCTAGGACTAGTATACGAGTCTAAGGGTTAGAAGATGCAGATCATTTACACATATTTAAATGCTCGCGAGCAGGCGTAATTAGGTGGAACAGATCACCCATGCTCTACCTCTTACACGGCTGATGCACGGTAGAGTTATACCATGGACCACAATGATTTTCAACTAAGAACTATATTTCTTCCGAAGGGATATTGTATAAAATGTACATGTGATTTTGACAAATTACTCTCTCTCAAACTCTATTTGACGTAATACTATTTTCTCTTTCTTTGCGGCAGGGCACTTTTGAAAGTTGATGGTAGCTCTGATCTGCAGTAAAATCAGCATAATTAATAGACACACTGATTTTCTAAAGACATTTGGTGCTTGTGTAGGTCAAATGACAAGGATATATAAAATACTCACCTGAGGACCCGATTCAGCATCGGTATTGATCAGAGGATTTCCTATTGATCTGGCCTTGGCTCTTTCTATACTGCGTTTCACAAATTCTTCATAGATTTCCTCTTGAACAAATGTGCGAGAACCAGCACAGCAAACCATGCCCGAGTTGAAGAACAGCGCATCATGACCCATGAACACAGCCTCGTCCACTGAGATGAAAAACGCAAGGTCAAGTGAAGTTTGTCTATTATGGACACCCATAAACTCTCTCTTTGAAGAAAATAACATCTTAACACTTTCTGCGAGTACCTCAGCATAAAAGGACGGCGCACTTACTCAGTAACGGTAAATACAATTGTTTTGTATTGCAAGTGTCAGAAAGATGGTCAACGCACCGGTCTAGACTGCGAGGCTAATTTGTTGCCACTATAGCTGGAGACCGTGCTGATGAACAAAATCGATCGTAACATAACCGCTTTCAAGTCTGGAGAAAGTTTGAAAAACGTGTTACCATCATATTTTATGTACTGCTTTTCAAACTAACTTCAACATCGTCGATTCAATTAGAGGAGCAGTAGATGTTCATCAGTAACTTCTGATGAATGTTTTCACTATTTTTCATTTTATGCCAAATACAGTTTCTTGTTGTACTCCCCAAAGCATGTTGAGATACAGGGTATTTAGCTTGTCAATTCAATCTGTACATATGCATGTCTTTTTTTTCAATTTGTTATTTATCATCCGACAGGCGAATCCACTTACAGGAGGACGTACCCACAATTTACCCACAACCTAATGGAGCAATGGGGAGTAAAGTGCCTTGCCCAGGGGTATAACACCGTGCTAGAGTCTCGAGCTCACCATTCTCTGACAGTGAGTCCATTATTCTGGATCTACCGGGTCTCGAACTACACTTGCTATTGTTGATAAGTAAAATATTGCCAGGACTCGAATTCAATGTAAGCATAACATTGCATTCTACACTTATAGAAACTGCGCTGACAAGCAAGGTAGTGGTATTTCAAAATGTCCTGGGAGTAGAACAAGAACTTGCGATTGGTATACAATACAGAAATAGTGAATAAAACATGGTCCTTTAGCCAGTACTTAAAAGTAACGAAATACCGTCATGAGAGAAAATATCAAGAACAACAACGTAAGAAAAATATCTAGGAGATAGGAATCAGTCATACGTACGGTCTGTGGTGTCCGCAAATATGATAATTGGAGATTTGCCGCTTAGTTGTAATGCCACACGTTTAAGATTACTCATTGCAGAAGCGATCTTCACTTTCCTGCCAACCTAATGAATTGATGGAGTTTTAGATGCTTAAGTAACAGCAGTAAGAGAATCAAAATGAATTACCTACAGTGAAGTGGTTATAATAATACTGAAAAAGAAATTGTTAAAGAAAGAGTTTAAAATTTCAACCACAGTAAAAAAAGCCTGAAATAAGGTCAGGACCTTGTCTACATGATAATTGCAGAGGTATAGCCACCAGTGTGTTCGGTGTTGAAATTGGTTTCAAGAAGGGAATGCCCTTAGACTGCATTCACAAACACTTCTGGAGGGGGACAAGAGAATCCCAAAAAAGTTCGCTGATTATGCAAATGCCTCCTCTAACAAACTGAAAACGCGTTCAAATCCCGCCGTTCGACTTGCTATAATGTTGAAATCTCCCGTTAAAAATAAAATAGGCCTGATTACGGAATGGACAGACTTTTTCGGTCGGGGTGTGTAGTGTGCGTTTTCTTCCAGGGAAGGAGGACGTTTTTTTTGACATATTTTGTCTTACAGGAAAACTTGTAAAACAGAAAAACAACGATCACATGAGAAAGGTTTGTAAACAGGATGACTTCCCTCACACATCAAGAAAACCGAACGTAATTAACATAACTGTATAAAGGGACATTATCTGTACCCTTTGGACAATTTGTCAGTATGTTTTGTTCTGTGTATCAGCTGCATTTCTTGGTCTACTCCTCACATCATGCTAGAATAAAATGTATTCTGATTTGCAAAATACTCTGTGCTCTGTGTATGTATAAAGACCATAATCATTGTTATTGATGACAAATGAATTCTAGTCCGGACTTGAATTCTATCTTAAACAATAACAACTGCTGAGTGTACAAATATGGCTGAGTTGATGAGCTAAAAGTGGACTTTTCATCACGCTTTGGGGAGTAGAACAAGAAACTGCAGTAGATACAGAAAACAAAATCTCAAAAATTTGGCAAAAGTTACAGCTTTAGATAGAATAATTGCACTCTTGGGTTATATAAATGGCCCATTTTCACCCACAAATCTGAGTTGTTACTTAAAGTCAGTCAGAGTGTGTATACTGTTCCATTTGTGTCCTATTAATAATGAGCCAGTGTGACGTCCACTGTTCCAGTGCAAATGTCCGGAAAGGGGTCCCACAAGTTGTTTTCAGTACGGTTATATCAACAGCTGACTAAAAGTCTTAGAACTTTAAACTCAAACGTTTGGTTTCCTGTCTCAGCTAGAGAATGCTGCAAAAGCTGTGGATGGGTTGTTTCATAATTCCTAAATCATTGTGCATTTGAACAAGCGGCTTGCTGTAATATTTGTACTGCTCTATAAAAACAAAATTAATGTTTCTCTTACGACACAGAACAAAGAGGCTGGAGCAGTTCCATGTGATCTGGGTTGATGCCTATGGGTGTGAGAAAGTACCTGTATGTTTCGTATGTGCTCCTAACAATAAATACACAATAGAGAGTGTGTATGTTTCCTCCATACAATTTTTGTGTCTTTTTGTCCAAGAAACAACCTAACACATATTTCATATCAATCAGACACACTTTCGTTTCAAGTCTCCCCTTTAAGTCCCCTAATTCCTTCAAATGCCTCCAACATATCCTTGATATTTTCAAATCTCTCCGTCAATTCTCCATCAAGGGACATTTGTGAATGCAGCCTTATTTAGATTGACCTACTAAAAGGTTTAGTTAAAATCGAGCATTATTAGCGCCTATTTGAAGGCATAATGACAACTCGGGAAACCTACGGGAACACTGAACGGACTCGTAGTAATCGGCAACATTGAGCTTGGCAACTCTGACGACAGTTCCGTAGACCTGGTCCCGATCCTTTACACTCGGAGAAGTTGCGTGTTAAGGTAGATTCTGACCCTCGGATTTTACAATGCTTTTCTAATCAACCGCATGTGAGAGCTTATTTTTAAGCACTTGAAGTAAGTAAACTTGTCATCGTCTTATTTTGGTAAAAATAAATACATTAATTTTCCCCAATAGAATTAACACTGGAATGGCGGTCATTTTGAATTACTAATATAGTTAAATTTAAAGCAATTTGTTTCCATAGCGCAATCACTTCCAAGGCAATCCCGTTTGTATTTTGTATTATGAAATTGAATGACTGAAAATTTCCAGGAGGAAAGTTTGACCAAAACTTTGAGTCTGTCACTTTCGAGGTGCATACTACCTTAACTCCAGAACACACATTTCCAGAGGTCACAGACATATAGAATTGACACTGCCGATGAGAAGCAATTTAGCGCCAAATCGACGCCAAAAGAGTATGTAAAACTACCCTTCCTTCGAACTCGAACCACCATCACCAAACTTCGCCTTCCTGACAACTCATCAGACCAGATATGAACTGAAAATGCTCACGTGTTTCATTATATATTGCAGTTATGTGTAAGTTTGAACCTTGCAACATGTTTGCAACTTTATTGAAAGTGTTGTGATCAACATAATGAACAAATTCACCACAGATTAATTCTAAACGTCATTAAGTATTCAAATATGTAATTAGCTGAAATAAAAATAATTAATTTCTTTGACTGCTGTCACTGTATCACCAATTTATATAGCAAATGTATTTGTCTTTTGTCAAGTCCTTCAAGCTATACATACCAAACTGTGAAAGCTCAATAGATATGCAAATTGTAAAAAGGCTGGCATGTAAATGCGAAATGACTTTCAAAAATTGTTATAACCTGGCATAAATATCAATGTACATAGCATGTTTTGCCAACTTTGGTCAAGTAAATCAAAGTATATAGCCCTAATTAGGAAAGATCATGAAATATGCAAATTAGGAATTAACTGAAATGCTCTCATAACACATGCAAATAAGGACTTTACTGAAGTAAAAATGTTGTATGACTTTTAATAATGTTGAATCACAGTATCTTTAATGCAATAGCAAGTTTCATCAACTTTGGTCTTGTCAATACAGATAAATATTCCTAATTAGGAAAGTTCATTCAATATGCAAATTAGGAATTGGCTGAAGTAAAAATGATTTATGACTTTCAATAATGTTGTATTATAGTATCTCCAATATATGTAGCAAGATTCATCAACTTCAGTCGAGTCAATTCAGATATATATCCCTAATTAGGAAAGTTCATTAAATATGCAAATTAGGAATTGGCTGAAGTAATAATGATTAATGACTTTTAATAATGTTGTATTATAGTAACTTCAATATATGTAGCAAGATTCATCAACTTCAGTCAAGTCAATTCAGATATATATCCCTAATTAGGAAAGTTCATTCAATATGCAAATTAGGAATTGGCTGAAGTAAAAATGCTTAATGACTTTCAATAATGTTGTATTATAGTAACTTCAATATATGTAGCAAGATTCATCAACTTTGGTCGAATCCGTTAAGATATATATCCCTAATTAGCAAAGTTAATTAAATATGCAAATAAGGAATTGGCTTTAGTAAAACTCTTTCATGACTTTCAATAATGTTAATCATAATATTTTCAATGTACGTAGCAAGTTTCATGAACTTTGGTCAAGTCAATTCAGATGTACATCCCTAATTAGGAAAATTCATTTAACATGCAAATAAGGCATTGGCTGAAGTAAAAACAGTTAATGACTTTCAATAATGTATCTTTAATGTACATAGAAAGTTTCATCAATTTTGGTCGTCAATTAAGATATATATCCCTAATTTAAAAAGTTTACTGAATATGCAAATTAGAAATTGGCTGGTAAAAATGCTTAATGACTTTCAATAATGTTAAATCATAGTATCTTCAATATGCATACCAAGTTTTGTCAATTTTGATCGTGTCAATTCAGATATACATCCCTAATTAGAAAAGTTCATCAAACATGCAAATTAGCAATTATCTTTCACACAAGTCACCCCATACTGTGCTGATATATCTTGGTGTGATCAACATTTGTAGCAAATATCATTAAATTGTGTGCAGTCATTCTCAATGTATATCCGTTTTTTCTAAAATCATTAATTATGCAAATGAGCAAAAAGTAAGCAAGCCACACCCACCAGAAACTATAATCAGTTCTTGCCATTTGAAAACTGAATCCATGTACCAGATTTAATTCTGATCTGACGAGTCGTTTTTTGAGATATCGAGCACACAGACAGACGGACAGACATCGCTGCGACATTAGCTCACGTGTGTGAATACGTGAGATAAAAAGCAGGCCATCGCCATCACATATAGTCAAATACCCTCGAGAAAACTATTCTGCTATGAGCAACAGCCACGTACGTTACAGGAAATTGTCCCCTCACAGAGTTTGAATCACAACGCGATCTGCTAATCAAGTATGAATAGTAGCCCTTCCACTGGAGAGATTCTACGAAGTGACTTCTTGGCGACAGTACATGACCGTATTATAGCTATGGCCACGGGCACACAAGTGCAAGTGTCCATGAGTCTCTGAGAATAAAACACCGACTTATATTTGCGTAGTGATTCTTGTTGCACATTAACATTCACCATAGAAATAAATTAGGGATAGTTGTTTACTTTTTCTTTTGTCCCATAGGCATTATTGCACCCTAAACAAAATAACGCTCCGACGAAATATCAAATGCTTGGCTCATACTCTTAGTTGTGAGGATGACTTGTAGGGAAACGAAAACAACGTTGATTAATTATTTGATAATTATCAATTTTGTTCTGAAGTCGCCACAGGGAATGGAGTAATCTTCTTGTTGTTGTTGTTGTTGTTGTTATTGTTGTTGTTGTTGATGGTGATGATGATGATGACGATAATAAACAATATTAAAAAACAATGTGTCATTCCTTGCTGTTGTTTGTCGATGTTGTTGATAATTGTAAAAGAAAACTGTAATAGTGACCAAAAAACGACGTAGGTCGCCCAACGTCACTCCCGTCCTATGGTTGTATAATAGGACGGGAGTGACGTTGGGCGACCTACGTCGTTTTGTGGTCACGATTACAGTTTTCTTTTACAATTATCTACAACATCGACAAACAACAGCAAGGAATGACACATTGTTTTTGAATATTTTTTATTATCGTCATCATCATCATCACCATCAACAACAACAACAATAACAACAACAACAACAACAAGATTACTCCATTCCCTGTGAAGTCGCTTGCACCAAACGGATCATGTACTGCGTCTCTATTGACACCACAGAAAGAGTTCCGGACTTTGTACCATGGTTGACAATTAAGATGCAGTGATACCTCAACAGATCCAGTGAAGGCCAGTAAATCCACATCCATATGTTCTGCAATGGCGGCACCAGCTGTCGAGCCACATCCTGGTAAAACGTTGACAACACCAGGAGGGAATCCAGCCTTGTGATAGAAACCGCAGAAGAAAATGATGAATTAGCGAGCAAATGCTCAGTGCTTTCACTATGTTTCACCAGAAACTAGTCATCGCTGATGACACAGCCCCCTCTGGATTATAGTGTTTGAATTACGGTGATTGAATTACATGCTAGGTAGCTTCATTATAGGGAAAAGGGGTGAATTTGTTAAATGTTGGGAAATCGCATGATCGT
>LD353923.1:0-13961 GCA_001465055.1 Ptychodera flava | reverse complement strand
GGAAAGAAATCAGCATGGCGAACATGGAATATCTTTGAAGAAGTCTCTGACACCTTTAGAAGACTCAGTCAACAACCAATATCAGTCACTGATGACGATCTTACATGTTTAGAAAAATTTGTCACATACATGTATGATAGATCCAGCACCATGACAAGTGTGAACGAAGTACGATTGGATCTATTTGCAAGGAAGCAACGATCATATGATATGATTCCGCCAACTCAGTCGGCACTTTTGCAACACTTTAGACGTGCTGCTTATCAGGCAGGACATATTTGGGGCCAGGCAATGAACAATTTGCCAGACATTCCAACACCAAATGACTGGGGATGGGAAAAAAGAGGTGACACTTGGTGCATATTTTGGACAAACCTTTCTCCTATCGCTTCAAGTTGTCAAGAGTTGAAAAAATGTGGTTGTAAGAAAGATTGTGGTAACAGATGTGGGTGCTATACCTGTGGCCTCAGTTGCACAGTACTTTGTAGTTGTACTTGTCTTGACTAGTATCTTAAAGTTGACTACTGTTAAGTAATAATACTTATTATATAGTAATTATTTGATATCATGTTTATGTGTTGAGTCGAATAAAAAAACCATATAATAAAAAAAACAAAATATGAATGAAAATGAGTAAAAAAAATGAATTTTTGGACCTAAAATTTGTATTTCTAATAAATAAAATAAACAAAATAACAAAAATTGTGGGTAAAAATGTTACATATGGGCTACTGGGTGTAAAATTTACATGTTTTATCACAAAATATACATAAATTGACAAAGGAATTGGAATTACAGTGCCTTATATTGTATTTCGTGATTTTTCTGGCGGCCATCTTGGAAAATGGCGGATATACGGCCGCCATCTTGAAATTTTTGATGGCTAACGTTGTTTTCTCACTAGGTGAACAATCATTAGTAAGCCTACAAATTTTCATGCTTGTATCCACAAGTGAAATATTTTGCCAAAATATCACTCTAATCTGCTCTACTATATCTGGTGACAGCGTCTACAGATTAGTAATTTACCCTTGCTTGCTTTGACGCATTAGGCAATCAAACGCATCAGATAATAGACGCAGCACAGTAACAAAAAGAGTGAGAAAAAGAAATCGTTTAACAAAACCAGTGCTAAATTGAGACCAAGACACCAGAGATTGGCAGAATAATTGTTAATTGGCAATGTATATCATCGTCAAGCGTATTAAAATAAAATAAAGAGAAACCTGTGCTGAGACCAAGACACCCCTACTCCGCCCATCACCCCTGGGGACGGACATTTTTACGACCCCCTATGGTCGAGGGGAATATTCAAGTCACACTGAACGTTAGGCACATCGATGCCGATCACTCCACAGGGGACTCGAACTTGTTGTTTGTTTGTGTCTGTTTGTTTGTGTGTATGTGTTTGTGTTTGTTTATTTGTTATATTTGTTGTATTTTTAATAAAATAACAGCCAAAAGCTGTTTTGTTTAACTTTTTTGAGGACATGTTTTTATCGATATCTCGCGATCCGCGCGCAGTCGTCACGTCAAATATCGACCGTTGACATTAAAAAAATGTGTTTTAAAAATGTTACCAAGTGGGAGTGCCTCTTTAAACAAAGTTGGACTTAAGTTACACCCTTGCTTAACTCCTAAATTGGAGTCAAATATAAAGGTGTTTTCTATTCATATATTGCTGTTACCTAAAATATTATCAATACCTAATTGAATCATACATTGACACTACCTAACAATACAAAAGAATTTTCTTATCATATATAGACAATATAAATATATATATTCACAATGCCTTATTAGATATTGACATTACTCATTATATGAACGTGAAACTATTCATATATTGTTGTCACCTAACTATATATTAACATTATCATATCATATATTGACACAATCTAAAAACATAAACTCGTTTCCTGATCATTCGTCGACAATATCAAATCATATATAAGGCCAAAGTAATTAAATTCTTTGTTTTGCATCCCCACCCGCTTAGGTATTTAAGGTTTTCATGAAAAACACACACAGTGTATTTGAATAGGAAATTTTACGACATAAGCGCGTAGCTTTTCTGAACTAAAATTTTGTTACAATTTTTTTTTGCTGCAATCAAATTACATTTTGTAAATTTTCTTGTGTGTGTGTTTTTCAGCCGCTTAGACGCGTACCTTTTCCCATTTAGAGTGGACGCAGAACAAAGAATTTAATTACTTTGGCTTATTACATAATCTAATAATATATTTACATTACCTTAGAACGTAAAGTCCTTATAATACGATACAATTACATTCCCTATAATATATCAACATCACTTAATCGTATATTGACGTTACCGTATGATATAAAAAATCACTTAATCATATATTGATATCATGTAAGAGTATACAGACAAGCTCTGTAAAATAAGAAATTCATCTCATCACTTACAGCAAATAAATCCTAGAAAGCAGTAAAAGTGTTCCACATTTTGGTTCTCATGGACAACATTCATTCCTGGTTTCAGAGGCTGTAGTGTTGAATGTTATTATACTTCGTGTTTATTAAGCGTATGCTTACGGACTTTCAAAAGTTTAAAATTTACCTGTAGTCAGAAACTCAACGACTAAGAATTCTTAACATTCTTTTTGCTGTAATGTTTGATGTAATTGGGTTTTTTGGCTAGTCCTTCGTCGAATGTTGCATTTGCTTGCATTAATTGTATTGTTTTGGTCTATTTTAACTTGAGTACCAAAACGGGAATAAGGTTTTAACTATTTTGTGTAATGATCGGCAAGTTATTTTCAGTGATTTTTTAAAAATATTTGTTTGTGTGTTTTATTTTTGTGTTTCCCATGTTTTTGTGATGAATAATTCACCATATAGATTGAAAACAAAAAACGACAAGCAAGTATCGTAGTACTATATCCAATTTCAGATTGATTAAAATTTCTGATTTGATGATTTAATAAATAAATCAAAGAACCCGACACCGATGATGGAAAAGATGCCGAGGAAAATGATTATTTCTGACTTACAGCCAAGTATTCCTTATCCCGTTCAATCAAATCTGCAAGTTTGTACAGAAGTTTTCCCCTAGCTGAGGGATCCATGTTTCTCCACGGCGAGCCAAGTTGAAATGCTTTTCTGGCAGCTCTCACTGCAATATCCACATCGACCTAACACAGAATAAAATTATATTACCGACGTCACTATAGAAAAATATATGTACTCAAAGCCTATCGTCTAATCGCCAAGTTAAGGTGGTAAACCAAATAAAAATATATTATCGATGTCATAATGAAAATGTTTGACAGTGATCAAACTCAGAAGTTGTCCAATCTTTCAATTAAAGGCCCAATAATGCTGACTTTTGGTAATTTTTCACCAGTTTTGTTTTCAGTCTGAACCTTAATTCCTTGTTCTACTCTTCAAAGCATGCTGATAGACACAGTGTTCAGCTTGTCAACTCAGCCCGTAGTTTGTGTATAATGCATTGTTAACGTTGACAAGTGACTACTGGCCCTGACTTCAACTCAAATGCAAACAATACCACTGCATTTTACACATACAGACGATAAGTTGACGTGCTAAATAGCGAAAGTTTCAACATTCTTTGGAGAGTAGTTTTTTGATATACAAATTAAAAATAATAAAAAAATCATCAACAGATAGCATTGATACCCTTTTAGATATGCTGTAATAATGGTATATTATATACTGTTGTTAACATGACAACATTGTATGTAATCAGTGTATGTATAGTGGATAGATATTAAAAGTGAACTCACATTGTATATTTTCGTATTCACAGTTAACAGCCATACATCTCATTGAACCAGAACGTATGGATCTGATGATATATTTCGAGAATACTGCATTGCCGTAATATCAACTGTGTTATGGCAATCTGCATTACCGTAACACCAACTGTGTTATTGCAATGAAGTATTCTCGAAATATATCATCAAACTTATACAAATAATGCATTATTGTACGGCTGCTCATGCAAAATTACAAAAGAATAATTTACCAGCCACTGTTGCAATTTAAGTATTTTTATCAGTTAACATTTTGCGTAGAGATTAAAATTTTTGCTTTACTGAGGAAAAATAAAGTATTTCACATATTAATTTTTGGCTCTGACTTTCAACATGTAGATTTCATCATAATTGGAACAAAACTGAATTAGGTCATCCCAGGGAAAATTTATACCCGCTTTTGCACGGATGGTTTTACAGAAAAATAATTGTTTTTCAAGGAAAACTGAACATAAGTGTAAAGAAAAAAAGTCAAAATTGCCTTTGCAATCTTTATGATAAATTTCACCAAACTTGATGAGGACATTACTCGAAAGCTTAGTATTAAATTTGACAGTTGTCATACTTTTATTACATAAGAGATATTTGAAAAAAAAGAGACTGACCCTAAAATTGACATATGCAAATTTCGTTATGTGAACAAGCTTAATAAAGTTATCCTTGTTAACCTTTATACCTGAAATTTGGCAGTTTTTATACATTAGTTTTAGAGAAGTAGACTTTTGAAAAAATGGACAAAAACGTTTTAGAAAAAGATTTGTTCAGCAAACCAGAATGGACTAAAAATTAGCTTATCATCATCACATTATTATTTAAGTAAGGTTATTCTTCAAGACTTGTTGTCCGAGTATGACAATTTTCTGGCCAGATGTACCCGGTTTTTGAGAAAAAGTTTAAAGTTGACGGACGACGACGGACAATAGGAGCTGGGCGCCAGAAAAGTAGGCCCCTTGTCACTGACAGCGGAGCTATCAGCTCGGAGAAAAAGCTATTAAATAATACACGTTGGGTGAAGATTTTTTATGTAAATAGTGCAAAGCAACCTTATCTGCTTCTTGAACATCACAGATCTTCTCTCCAGTTGATGGGTTGATGGTTGAAAATGTTTTACCACTTATTGACTTAACAAACTCATTGTCGATGAAGAGCTGTAATAACATACATGAAAAAAAAATATGTAATACAAACCATATTGCATACAAACCAAGATTAATGAATATTATGAGTAAGTACATTCGTGTAAGGACGAACTTCTTGTTGACCGAACTCACACACTATCAAACTAAGTTTGTTATGTTTTTGTTTGTTGAGGCTGATGTTTACGACAATTTTGATCATACGTTTTATTGTTTAATTATCCATCACTGAAAGGCATTTATAACACATTTACACTGAAAGACAACAAAAAGTGCAAATATACTCGAACGATATATATGGTCACATATGATAAGGCATGTTGATTTTGTTCATTCATACTTCAGGAAATAGAAGAGTCCAAGCAGATAACACATTATTGACAAAATGTCACTTGACCTCGATCACAATTTACAGATATGCCAATAAATCAGTAACCACAAGGGCTACACCCTTCATATTTTGTATGGTGGGGGACCTTATGACGCAACATATTGTAGGTCATTAATTATGCGCATATCTAATTTTAGGCTGGCCAATAGAGGTTGAGGTCTAATTTTTGGTACATAGGGATAAATGTGGGATAAATGTTTTAACAAAATGTCATATGACCCCTATGACCTTTGCCCTCAGATTTACATATATACCTATGAATGAATAACCACTAGTGCTACGCCCTTCAAAATTGGTAGGATGGGGGACCCTATGATGCCACATCCTGTAGCAAATATATTATTCTGGGCTAGCCAAAACAGCTACGGGCCTGATTTTTGGTACAGAGGGAAAACTATGGGATAAATTTTTTTTGACAAAATGTCACTTGACTTCGATGACCTTGACCTCACATATACTTATAAGCCTATAAATCAGTAACCAGTAGTGATACACCTTTCATATTAGGTAGGATAGGGACAATATGATGCCAAATTCTTACCTCATTAATTATGCACACATCTAATTCTTGGCTAGCCAATAGAGCTTGAGGTTTTCATTTTGGTAAAAAGGGATAAGTATGGGTGCACAGATTTTTGACACAATATCAGGTGACGAGGATTACTTTGACCACTATCAGCTAATATCGCCCCTGTGCAACAGAATGTCTCGAAACCGGGTCATTGCTGCTCTTCAGCTACATTTTGTCTGTAATGACTGATGTCCGATACCGAACGAATATGTTTTACTAGACGAATGGCTTTGTTTCGAGTTGACCTCTTCATCGTATGTGAGATAAGAATGGCCTGGGATTCAGATACTTGTTGTCGTCTGAAAGCCTGGAAATCCTCGTATATCATGCTTTCAGTAAAGGATATGACCAAAGCACAAATTGTAAGCCGAAAAATTGTCACGACGAGAACTTTTTCGAGATTTTTTTCGGCTACGAAAATTGCATTGACAGCCGTTTTCGCCTGTTCTTTTTTACGGTAGACATTCACAGAGGTAATATCCTCTTTCCATTATCAATTATGTATCCCTGAAACACGGCCTGCAGAACGATTCTACCATAATGCCGTAATTAATTCTACTGCTAACTGGTTGATCAACTAATATGGGTAGCGCCTCTGTCGACTAAAACGAAGGTCATTAAATATGTCATTGGTGCTGTATAATTGAACCAATCATACTCGATGTAACCAAATAAATTGATAAATTAACTTTATCTATGGTAGAATTGTTCTGCAGGCCCTGTTTCACTACGTTTGGCCTCAAAAGACCGCAGCTTTTTTGAAGACGATGCGAGTAACACGTTCATCGGGCGGGCGTGAGTTTCCAGAAGATGGTTAAATCTGTGATCCAACAAGGTATATGGGAGTGCAATTCTGAATGTTTTGTGTGAGCGCACGGCCAGTTGAAAACCCGGGTCGTGTGTAGATTTAGTAATTCAGTTTCAAACATGGAGGTATTTAGGTTCAGTGACGGGCAGATCGATAGATCGAGCAGAAACTCGATTAATCTAACAGACTACCCACCCCACGGGCGCCTGTGGATTAGCTGCATTATATCCGGTATACAACCCATATTTCACTAGTATATTTAAAGAAAAGGAGCGGCAATATCCGCAAGTCACTTATGACCTCCGTTACAATATTGGCGCACAAAACAAAAGACGCAGAGCAGAAGTAATACAGCTCCCTGATGTTTGCCGCGATTTCCTGTCAATCCCTTTCTACTATCTACGGTTAACCTACACCATAGAAAATGGTCAATGTCCATGGTTAGGGACGGACCATTAGATCTTGGGAGGGGGGTGGTCAAAAACAGAAAAAAAAAAAATTTTCAGAGCAGAAAGTTAGGAAAAAAAAAATTTCAAACTAGTTTGCAAAATAAAAAAAAAAATAAATAAGAAGACAAAAACGTAAAAAAAAAAATCTGCAAAAGTCTTTAAAATTTTGAATTTTTTTTAGATTTTACCGACAGAAAGCAACTTTCTGTATTTTTTAGTACATCCTCCTGGCACATTTTTAATTTTAATTTATACATTTAGAGTGACTGTATCTCTTATACTGGAAGTTGTACTTATCTTATCTTTTCAGCACTTTTGTATTCTGATCACTTGAAAATTATGAAATTATAGAGCCTGTTTTCTACTTGTTTCCTGCGTTCAAACCAAGCAGGTACAATAGGTAAAACATTGAAACTATGGTATGGTCGTCAAGACAGAAAGTTGTATTTGCCTTTTAAGATCAAGGTAAACAGATGCAGGCCACATCAGTTTCATTTTTTTCACAGCATTTTATTGCAATGATGAATGCAAGAATGGGTGAACAAGTAGAAACACGTCAATAATGATAAAACAACATATCAAGTCATTATGTATTATTTTGCTTTTAAAAAGGCATTTTCAATTCTTTTTTCTCAAAAAACAGCCTCAAAAAACAACAGCAACACATGTTTTAACATTCAACAATACACTAGGTAGAATGCCATCTATCCAACAAATCCCAACACAAAAACACACAAAAGGGTTGAACTTTGAAAGTTTCTCGATAGCAAATACTGAATAAATCTGCATGAATAATCTTTTTTGTGTAGCAAATTTCAAAGAAATTGGACAACCCCTTTCAGAGAATACAGATTTTTTGACCATGAATGGCATAAATTGCCCTAAAAAGACAAATATTGAAATTTCAACACATCTATACACATCCAATCAATTTGGACATGCTGCTACAGAGAAATAGATGTTTTGATCAAAAAAGAGCAACAATTGCTCTAAAAACACAAATATGCAAATTTAACTATATTATTTAGCTTATTTCTACAACAAGCTAAATAGCAGCAGTTCAGCAGTCTCCCGGACGAGCCCCCAATTTTAGACAGCCATTTCCATTTGCCTTGCCGACTTCCCGTGGTCGTAACAAATTATTTTTGTCGTATATAAACGTGTTCATTGCCACGTCACTCTGACTTTCCGCAAGTGCTGGGATCGTCGGAAGTCCACGTCCACTGAGTTTCCCAGTTTTGAAGACCGAGGCCGACTTTACGGACTTTTTCCCGCTGGTGCCAAAATTGTGACTGCAGTCTAGAAACTTGGAGGCATCATGGGCCAGTGGCTAGTGCAGTGGACTCACGATCAAAGGATGGTGAGTTCGAGCCCCGGCATGGCTGTGGTGTTGTGTCCTTGGGCAAGGCACTTTATTCCTCATTGCTTCTCCCCACCCAGGAGTGATGGGTACCTGGTAGGACAGAGGTTGTTATGTGTGCGTTTAGCTCTGCTGCGCTTATTGGCTGCACATGTGAGCTGTTGTCTGCTCCCCAGGGAGTTGAGTGGTATCATATTAGGTCCAGTGACCAGGGGTAATAATAATTGTAAAGCGCCTTGATCACATCTACTTGTGGATATGTGCGCTATATAAGAACCAAATATTATTATTATTATATTATTATTTTAGCTTCTCAGCTTGTCAAAATCAATTGTAAATCATGAGATATGCATGATGTTTGGTGGGGTGAATGTAGGCATTTCACCACGCAGTAGAAAGGGAGGCCAGGAAACAAAAATAGTCAATTTTCAAAACTATAGGAAGCTACTGAGGAGCAAGAAGACCATGTTTCAGAGGAAGATGTGTAATCCAAAAAAAATGCTCCCCAAGTGCCACCAAATAACACCATTTTAATCTCTATTTTTCAAAAGCTCCAGCAGCAGGAGGGGGACATCCCCCTCCTGACCTCCCCCTGCAAAAATACTCCCCAGGTGCCACCAAATAACACCATTTTCATCTCTATTTTTCAAAAGCTCCAACGGCAGGAGGGGGACACCCCTCTCCTGACCTCCCCCCCTCCCCCGTGACCACTTGCGTGGCCGCTTGTGGTGCTTGGCACCACATCTTTGCCCTCTTTATCTTCAGACAGCGACGAACTAAAAAAAAAATATAAATCTGAAAATTTACTCTAAAAAAAAAAATTTGCACAGCTAATCTCAATTGGAAAAAAAAAATTTCAGAAATTTACAATAGTAAAAAAAAAATTTCACAATTTCATTGTGACCACCCCCCCCTCCCAAGGTCTAATGGTCCATCCCTTATGTAAAGCTGTATGGTTGTGGCGAACGAAATAAAGCGGTGAGCACTTCGAATCCAACAACCTGCGTCACGTTGTAGCCTTTTGATGGCACGACGTTGGCCATACTAAATTGGAAAACACTGAAAACACCACTGTCCAGTAATAGGGCTCCGTCATGGGCTAAATGTTCATAAACATTTTCACTCAAACATTTTGCACATAGTAATCCACTTTTTTAAGTACTTTTACTGAGTTATGCTAAGTCTACAGGTTGTCCCTGTATTGAGTTTTGTAAGCACCAGTCCTACAAAAAAACCACACACGTGTTACCTACTTTCATACAGCGCACTTATAAATCTTTTTGTCCCCAGCCGGCTTCTTTGACATAAAATGAACGACTTCGAAATTGTTGGCTGCAAAAAATTGCGACTGATTTTGAATTTGTGACATTGGTACCTCACCCGTCGAAATGTTTACACTTCTGTATCCACTATCTTATCACTATGAGTACAACCTAGTAGTGTCTGTTCACAAGGCTATTTGTGGCCTGTCCCCTCCATACACCCGGGATATGTTAACAGAGTACGATACAAAAAGATCTTTAAGATCTGTCAGTAGTAAAGCTCTACAAGCACCATTTGCTAGAAAGTCATTGCTCCTAGCCTATACAACGAGTTGCCTAGAGCAATAAGAAGTTGTACAAGTGTTAGAGTTTTTAAGCATGCCCGTTATAAATTTTATCGACAATGAAAGCTTTACCGACACTTTTACTTGACAATCTGTTTGTGTTCTGATGTTGTTATCTCTGTATTTTTTGTCTAGTTTATAAATAAGTTTTCTTTGTGCTCACCCCTTTTGAAAAGAGGCGTAAGCTTATACCTATCAAGAATTTTTAAAAGTTTATATTATTATTGTTGTTGTTGTTGTTGCTGCTGTTGTTGTTGTTCTTACCTTAACGTTGTTGTGTGTGTCCATTTCGATAACCTGTCCTCCGACGATTACAGTCACGTCAGTTGTCCTGCTCCTGATCTCTCGATCGAGTGGGTCACGTGGTTCAAACTTTCCCAACACTTCAAAACGAGGCGGTTTGCCCGAGCAATCCTTCACGATTGTATGCCAGCAGAGCCCTTGGTAGGTGTAGCGGCGTCCGTCGAAAGTCAAGATGTGGGGATCATGGGTCACATCAGCACACCTTGGAATATCTGGGAATTAAAAGTGCACTTCAAGTTTCGTTTAAGGTAGAATGCTCCTCAGGCAAATATATTCAGACTGTCAATTTTTTCACAATTCTTTTCTAAGCTACCACTTGTGAGGCTCATTTAAAACTCTTGAAGTAATAAGTGTTTATTGATATCGAAAATTTGAACACCCCCCTTCCCCACAGAATTAACACAGGGGTGTCGATCATTTTGAATATCTCATGTCAGGTAGTTTGTTTCTCTCGTACCAAACTTTGCAAAATGACCCCTGATTTTTATTCTTGATTTGGTAAGGGAATGGTTGAAAGTTTCAAAGAGGAAATTTCAGAAAGAGTTTCAATCTTTCACTCACGAAGCGCATACTGCCTTATAGTGCGATTAAATTGTCATTGCATGAAGTGAGCTAGCAACCAAAACAACGCACCAGGGGGGAAATAACCGGAAAAATAGAACAATTTGACACTCTAAATCATTGATTTGACCCCAAATGATAACTCTAGTAATATTTTACCAAATGTGTTGATATGACGACGAAACAACCCAATAAACTATGTCTGACGCTACACGTGAAAGGTAAGAACTGAAAATTTTCGCGTATTTAAGGATTAATGGGCACAATCAGGAATATTTTCCAAATTAAAACAAGCTTGTTCTTTTTCATTTAACGGTTATAAACATGTTAATAGTGTATGTAACAACGAGTCCAACAACTTTAAATGGAACGCATTCTTCTAGTATTTTAATGGACAGTAGGGCCAGACATGATGGAAATTATCGTTTAACAGCTAGGGATTTTATTAGCCATATTATGGAAATCATTTACTCATAGACTTGACAATGTCCAACAAGATCAAAGCAAGAACAAACCTCATAACGATTATCTTACACACCATTTTGTGCAACGCTTAAAAACTGTAACTTCAGAATATATCACGTTTTTGCGGAACTGAATGAAAACTTTAAATAAGAGTCGTGTCTTAAATGTAAAATTATAGACAACATTCTTTCTAGAGCTTATCCTTAATTTAAAGATTATGTTAACAAATGTGTAAGATATTTGTGTGATGACGTAAGAAAACAAACAACCAACACATAGTATGAGCTAAAGTTAAGGCTCTTGACTTTTGTTGCGTGGTAAAGAATACAACCAACAAACGTTAAATTTGCTTCACTGCGATTAAATTGCATAAAAACACAAATTAGTTTAGTGTTTGGAAAACGACTTAACTTTACTAGTAGCCAAAGCATAGTACCTAGATCGCAAGCGCTTGACATCACCATCAAAATTGAACCTTGACGTGTTTCTACATCTAGGCATGCTATTAATGTACTTTGAACGAGTAGAAAATAACAGCTTATGTAAATGTTGCGTCTTCCAACTACGAATTGATTATGAAATGTCCTGTTTCTCCACTCTCTCCAACGAAATCTTCCCGTTTCCCCCTTTTTTCCCTTACTGTCCCAACTGTTTGCTCATTAGCATATATATAATTTTTCTTCCCAAGGCGGAAAAGTGACGAAAGTAGGATAATAACACTCCCTGTCCGCCGATTTGATCTTTGGAGTTTGTCAGTAAGCATGATAACGAAATTTCTGCGCCCTCTGACGATGAAATATTAAAGGTATACAGTCACCTGTAATCTAAATATGCCCATATATGGTAAGGGAGCGTTCCTTGGTATTCAAAATGCACATGTGAGGGCACTGTTTTTAAAAAGCGGCCACCCGCTTAAAATCTGTGATTGGTTAGATTTTCTCTTTCCATGGTAACTGTGGCAAAATTGGAACAGGTGACAGTATACTTTTAATACCAGAAAAAATTGCCCGCCAATTCGCCTACCATTAAATCGTCTGCAATTTCTTTTGGGTTATCCCTGACTGTGGTAATAGACAAGATTGAGCATATTTGCTTAAGGTATGAAAGCTTTTAATAAAGGGCGGATTTCTTGTTTTTCAAGTTTCAGATTCATATTTTTAAAACTATATTAAATAGTCACTACTGAGCAAGTTTGCGCCAAAGTAAAACAAACTTACGTCGAAGACATCATCGATGTATCGCTGACTCCAAGAATCCGATCAAAGTCAATTTCGAAGAAATTTGTGAAGCGAATTCTTAATAACAACTTTGGAAAACTTAAAATACAAGAGTGAAATGAACAGCTCACTCATGCAGAGGATTTAAAAAGAAATTTTTCTAGTGAGAGTTTCTTTTTATAGCCGATTACAAAGTTTTGAATTAGAGAAAAACTATATCAAAGCGATGAATACATCGCTTAACTTGGCGAAAGATAGCCCTCGTGACGTGGACAATTTTGTCCATTAGCAGAGCTATCAGTCCAAGGTAGGAAATACAAAAAATGCAGGTGTGCGAACTTCTCACATCTGGCATCAATTTTGTCTCTATGAATATTTATGCAAGGACTCAAAAAAACCTGACTTGTTTTTTTTTGAATAAAAGTTGCAAAACGTACCAATCTCTTGGGTTTCTGTTTTTCTTCCGCTCGCCGTTGCCATCACCATATCCACTTTTAGCGTTGTTGGGACTGTTACAGCTGCTTGGTAATCAACTTCTTCGAACGTTACGCTGGGTAACATCAACACCGAGCCTCTGTAGCCAACCCCGTCTCCACTTATTACGAAGTTTATTCTCTGAGTGGTATCGACATTAACACGCCGGTTGAAGGACAGTGTCACCAAACATCCTGTATTAACAAGCTCGACGTCAATTCCTAGATATTTGAGAGAATATTCGTAGAAAAAAGTTCAAAAGTGTGGATTAGTTAAAACTGGCAAGGTGATTTTCCATTGAAAGGTATATCTGTTACTGGTGAGGTCCAAAACTATTGCAGGAGCCAACAGCAAAACGTCACATACAAATCGCAGAACTATCACGTTAAAGAAGAACAGTCGAAACAGAAATGCTGTCATTGAAACTCAATTCGAAACTTAAAAAGTCTTAAAGAACTACAGAATGTCGTATTTTTGTTAAGTTCTATTTAGCAGCGTTTCTAACCATCTCAGTGTTTCAATACGCTGACAGTAATTAACCCTTTGGGTGCTGTAATTTTTCCCACCGAAATCGTGTGCAACATTTTACCAATTTTTATTAATTTTTCTGTAATTTTTGTGATAATTATGGACTAAGTGGACCACATTTCATTGAATACTGTTTTGTATAAAAAGTTTGGCAAAAATCTGAAAAAAATTGACTGGCGTATATTTTATAAAAGGGACAAAAATCGACGTTGGCGCTCAGAGGTTAAATTAACACCCACGGCACTCAATCAAGGCTGATTCAGCCAATCACAAATAAGCCGAACAGAAGTCG
>LD353921.1:0-19122 GCA_001465055.1 Ptychodera flava | reverse complement strand
AACTGATAAGCTTTTGGTGAGTGCATGGTGCTTTCATATGTTATGCTAAAAAAAAATTGCTGTCACTCCGACAGGAAAAAAAAATTTGCTCCCATACCCCCTTCCTCCATACCCCCCCCCCCCCCAGAAATCAAATGGTTGTCCCCTTATTTGGATAATTATCAACTTTACAAAAAACATGCATTGAGAATGACTGCACAAAATTTGATGAGAATTGCTACAATTGTTGATCACACTGAAAGATATTAAGGGAAACATGAAAGTTAATCGCTTATTTGCATATTTTATGAACTTTCATAATTAGGGATATATCTGGATCTACTTGACCAAAGTTGAGGAAATTTGCTATTTTCATTGAAGATACTATGATATAACAGTAATGAAAGTTATTTAGCAATTTTACAACAACTAATTACTAATTTGCATATTAAACAAATTTTGTAAATTTGGGATATATATTTGGATTGACTTGATCAAAGTTGACTAAACTTGCTATGTACATTGAAGATACTATGATATAACAGTAATGAAATTTGTTTAGCATTTTGAGATCAGTTTATTAATAATGTGCATATTGAATTAATTTTCTTAATAAGGGATATACATCTGAATTGACTTTGTCAAAGCTGGCAAAACTTGCAATGTACATTGAAAATACCATGATATTATTGAAAGTCATTTGGCATTTTCACTGCATCTTATTGCTAATTTGCACCAAATGTTGGTTGGGTCCAGTAGCTCATTGGACACGCACACACATAAGGGACTGGTCAGTTTCTTTGGGGGGCGGTGGATTATTTTTTGCCGATGTCAAAAAGTGACTTACCCCCCCCCCCCCCCCATTCCAAATTTTGAAAACAGGGTGACCCCCCCTATTCCAAATTACGAAAACAGGGTGACCCCCCCATGAATCCACCGGCCCCTCCCCCCAGGCCGAAGAAACTGACCAGTCCCTAATGGTGGAGGGGACGCTAAAAGATTGGGAGCGTGCTCCAAATTCACATGCGAGGTAGGGAGAGGAATACTGAAGGAATTTCCGCTAAATAAAAGATGACGGCTTCCTGAGTTCACCCAAGAGCATGTTTCAAGAGTTCCCCAAGCGACGTAGGGACTGTGACGTCCCTATGGATAGCGCCATCGAGCGAGCGATTGGACGGCGAGATAGCTGAAGCGAGAGCGAGGGGTATTCTACGCATGCGTACTAAGCTACTTACATCACGAAGAAGCTTCGAGAGGGGACTCACATGTTACGTGTACTCATTTATGAGAACGTTATATATTAGATTGTACAGAGAATCAGTAAGTTTTTAAATATGTTGTCAATAGCAAGGATAACGGGAAGACATTTCCAACAGAAAAGTACAGTTTGTAAGCATGCAATTCTAAACAGGAGCTACTCCAACCTCGTCAAAAAGGTAAGATAACCCTAACATGGCCGACCGGCGTGTGATCACGCATGTGCGTCAATGTATGAACTTACGATCTCTCTTATGATATTTCAACATGAAAACTGAAGCTAGTTCTCCAGATATGCTAACAGTTGAATATAGGAACAGACTATATATATTCTTTACATATATAAGCCTATCGACAGTGTTGTTTTGTTTTTATTTGAACGTTAAAAAAATCTGGTCATTGTAAGAATGAGACACTGTGTGTAGTATTACCGTTTTACCCTCCGTAAACCACGTGGATTTTGGTGAACTTTGATTGCTGTCTGACCATTATGAACAAGTCTTGGTACGAACGAATATAATCGATCACGACGCGATCAAAATTCAATCGAAATTTTACGGATGCGTATAAATGGACAATTTTACCGGTAATCGTCACACATTCGAAACTATCCCCGTAGTTTGTGGGTCGATCATGGATTCCGGCTTACATAACCAAATCGGAAGTTGCAGTGATGGAATGATGCATGATGCTGACGAAACTAGAAAGGACGTTGCAGCAGAATGATTCGACGAGAACTAAATAATAAGTTGTTTTGACGAGTTACAAATTTATACATTTGCTTTTATAATTATTTTAATTTTTAATTCAACCACCAAAGAGGAAGTTGTAAAGGCCTTTCTGAGACCGAAAGAGCAGTGATGAACAAATTTTTAAATTTCTCACTGCATGGCATTTCTCGTTACTTTTGCTCACAATGAATTCATCATTAAGACTTTTGTTTTTAACGAGATAGCTAATAGCTGCTGCAGTGTTAATCAGGGACATGTTGTCTCTTGTTCACCACCAAACAACAATGTTACAACTAGAACCCTGATTGTGTTAGACAGTACCATTTCCCCATCTGCCAAGTCCGTAAAAGCGGTATTGAGCTAAATCTTACGGCTATAGTCACTTAAAGTCGTATTAGTTTTTACATTTTCTGGGTATTTAGCCTAATAATATTCAACATATTCAAGGTTTTTACGATGCAACATATTGGACCGGTTTCCTCACTGTTTGTAAAAACTTGAGCTGATGGCACGTTCATATATCACCATGAACACTTGAGCTGATGGTGATGGATTAATATGGCAATATGGCAGGACTGTATGGTACCAGCGATGCCTCCCACCACAGCCCTGCTGATTGCAATAGGCTAAACTGCTGACTCCGCGTCAGTTTCATGGCAGAAAGATTTGTAAAATAGTCGATAGTCATTCTTTGTTTTCAAGCACACCTACCTCATCTAGGTACACGATATGCTCATGAACTTATGCAAAGCCCACTTTTCTATCTGTATGTGTGAACTCTGTGTCTATATCTGCTATTTTGCGGAAAGTGCGATCCATAAATTATTACGTGATTGATAATATAGTCTTGTTTTCAAACACTGGACTTTGTACTCCATGTGCATTCAACCCATTAAATTTCAGACTCAAAATTACTTTAAAAGCATCAATGGGCAAGTAACAGATTGTATATACGTTGCATGTTCTTTAGCCTATACAAAACACTGAATGCAGTGACAGTCTTTTTCATGGTACTAGAGATATTCCATGATTCATTATGATTTGTACAATTGGAGCTTCTTGAGGGAAGTCTACAATGTCTCCAATGATGTGTTGAAAATCCCAAACCAGGTATAACAATTCTTCAAAACATACTTTTAAGCACACCATCCTTCTAAATTCCATTGTTATTTTTATGACCAACGTTTTTAATCTTCTGAAAACATTAAAATCAAGGGTCAGTGGTATTTCAACAGCCATTACAAATAAAATTTGCATGTCACTGAAACCCAGCAGCCAATTGTCAGATGAAAGGTCAATTTCAAATTTAATAAATAGATTAGATCAAAGCCACAGCTGACACTCCTACTGCACAGCTAATAAAACTTTGTGGACTTCATTCATGTAAAGGTTTGGAGTATCTTATTTGGGATGATGTAAATCTCTGGGAATGTACAGGTTGCAAAGTGTATTAAATATAGTGAACGATGTTATCTAACTTCTATACTTGTGTTTTCATTTTTTTTATAGGAATTGTCAGCAAGTTGCATAGAATGCCACAATGGTCTACCTCTCAGGTTTTACAGTTCAGATGCCGTCAAGGGGGCAGTTGCCGGTATTGATTTGGGAACGACGAATTCATGCGTTGCGATCATGGACGGCAAAACAGCAAAAGTTTTAGAAAATGCAGAAGGTGCCAGAACGACGCCCTCTGTGGTGGCATTTTCACCAGATGGGGAGAGACTGGTTGGTATGCCAGCAAAGAGACAGGCAGTTACAAACCCAAAAGGAACTTTTTCAGCAACAAAAAGATTAATCGGTAGAAGGTTTCAAGATGCCGAAGTTCAAAAAGATATGTGAGTATTATCCAACTGATCAGATGTGTATCTTATACATGTAGGTAATGTGGGTCATGTGAGCCTTCTTTCATGAATTTGAAATGCTAATACCATTAAAATTTCATCACCACATTCAACATTGCGTGATTCTGTTTTAATAGACGAAAACATGTAAGTTTAAAGAATATGTAGGACTTGTTGTTGACTTATTAGAGAGTCCCAAAAATGCCATAAAATATGTTGTCATAGCAATAAAGAAATTTCGCTAGAAACTTCGAGATATTCTTATCAGAAATGAAGGCATGGATTTGATTGTATCATTATTGATTAAGGTGATGACAGTGTGGGTAGCAACATCAATTTTCAATACACTCTTCCAGTATGTAATTCTTCAGTATGGGAATACTGGTATGTGACCAGGAAAAACTGATATCCATGCATAATCCTTCTATTTTCAGCAAAACTGCATCATTCGACATAGTGAAGGCATCCAATGGAGATGCATGGGTCAATGCACATGGAAAGATGTACTCACCCAGTCAAATTGGTGCATTTGTCTTAATGAAAATGAAAGAAACGGCAGAGAGTTATCTAGGTCAGCCAGTCAAGAATGCAGTTGTAACCGTTCCAGCATATTTTAATGATTCACAGAGACAGGTAAGAAAGATGATCTGTTGCTTGAGAACATTAGAGGAGCGCCCTCAAGTGACTGCCATCTCAGCCAAGTCAGGATATCATACAAACACCCATTAAAATCCTCACGAGTATTTACTAACCTAAGCAGGTGACTCAAGGCAAAATAAATTTGTATGAAGTCCACTGAAATTTTGTCCTTGTAAGGTCAAGAAGTAAGCACAATGTTTAAATTGATCTCTTAGAAAATGATGTCATGATTTCACACTGGCTAGGATGTAAGTTATTCCATGTCAAGTGGTAATTGCACCTGACAATTCCATCAGCACTGAATGGATCATGTTTTCTTGTACTTCAAATTAGTGCCACAGGAAAATGTAATATGACACAAATGTTATGTCATCAAGTGTTGAGAATGAATTGAACATGATTCTTTTAATACAATTTGTGCAGGCAACCAAAGATGCAGGACAGATTTCTGGTTTGAACGTTTTGAGAGTTATCAATGAGCCCACAGCAGCAGCATTGGCCTATGGTATGGATAAGACAGATGATAGAATGTAAGTGTTCCAACAACTTTCCGACTTTCTTCTTGTGTAATTTTTGTCTTCCTGCAAACTTAAGCAAAGAGAAGAGAGAAAAGTTGGTAAACTCAACTTCAAATGACAAATGTAGATGAACTATATCACAGTTCAAAAATGTGGAGCATTGAATACATTTTCATTTCATGTTGTACATAGGTAGTGAATAAAGGATGATTTCACTCTTGGTGCAGACTTAGTAAAATGGTAAATTGGAAGTTTTAGCTAAGCTGGAAGTCAGATTCTTACACCAGTGTGTCCATCATGGGAATCTGATATTGCCTTTGCTGGATTTCAATCATTTGACATTGGCAACAGATTCTCTGTCTTAATATACATGGCAAATTTTTCCATTACTAGTTGATTTGGTACAGATCATCCTAATTGACATGGTAATATGTTTTTTTCTCTTTCAGTATTGCAGTGTATGATTTAGGCGGTGGTACCTTTGATATTTCAGTCCTGGAGATTCAGAAAGGTGTCTTTGAAGTGAAGTCAACAAATGGTGATACCTTCCTGGGTGGTGAAGATTTTGATAATGTCCTTGTTACGTATCTAATCGATGAATTCAAGAGAGATGTAAGTATTTCATAACTCATTTGTTTCCATGACAATAATTGGAACATAAAATAGTGATCAACAATGGGAACAATGAGGAGAATAGGCCCTGTCTGAAGCAGTTGTCAAATCCATTTCAGGAGTGCTATTGCTACCCTTGAATCTTAAACCTTGAATTGGATACCCTAAGTTTGAAACATTTTATAGTTCCTTAGGGGTCTACTATCATGAATGTTTCCACATATATTTTAAAGGAAAACCTCAAAGGTAACGAATGACTCCCCAACAAAAAGTGGACCCTGTGCTCTGATCGAGTCAGTCTCAAGAAAATGAATGTTCAGATTCAGACCACAAATGGGCATTTATGGATAAGGGATGAAGCTCACTTACTGAAATAGTAAATTAAAGTTTTGTAAAGAGTGGACAATTCATTGCACATGGGAGTAAGGAGATAGTCAGGATTGGAGTTGAAGTGGACTGTTTAAGTCAAAATTTTTGCATTCATTCTGAGCAAAGTAGCTGCTTCTTTTGCCAACTAATAGCTCTTGACTAGACTATATCATTGATGTAATATGATGATACATAAACTCAAACTGAATTTAGGGCTGGTTGTTTGAAACACAAATTCTTAAATTATATCTCAATTAAATGTGATTCTTTTTAACTGTAACCAAAGGGGAAATGATGAAAGAAATGATTGCCAATGACATTCCATACTATGTAAGCTAATGTTTCTCCCTAGTCATGTTTGCAGCCTTTTAAATACTGTTTTACAGCTTGTAATTCATTAATTCCATTTCTTCTTTAGTCAACCAAGTTACAAATCAAATTTTGAAAAAGTTAACATGGAAATTTCTGATTTTCTTTTTTTTTATCATTGACAGCAAGGTGTTGATTTGTCAAAAGACAACATGGCAGTTCAACGACTCCGAGAAGCAGCAGAGAAAGCAAAAATTGAATTGTCATCATCAATGCAGGTATTACCGTCAATCATACAATTCCATCACCATCATTTGGCTTTCTGTTTTCTCATTTCTTTTGACACTTGGTAGTAGGCCAAAACTGTGTACAACACGTCTCCACAATATCTGTGTATGTGAGTTCATATCACCCAGTAACAAACAGAACATGTTCAGGTTAAAATCCTTTCTCAATTTTTATGCAAAAAATGTCAAATATAGCTGATTATAAAGTCAGTAATATGTTCATTTAAGATGTTTTTAGCTCAGTAGACAATTAATTTGCGCCCAAGAGTAGAAGTGCAGCTGATTAAAGATCTACCTACTGTGTCATTAGTGTAACGTCCGTTGTTTTTGTCATTCACTGACAGACTGACATTAATTTGCCATACTTGACAATGGATGCATCCGGACCAAAACACATGAATCTTAAGATAACCAGGTCCAAGTTTGAGTCATTAACAGAGGGTCTGATTAAAAGAACAATACAGCCATGTAAGAAAGCAATTCAAGACGCTGAAGTCTCACAGACTGACATCCATGATGTAATCTTGGTTGGTGGTATGACCAGAATGCCCAAGGTATGTCACTTTGAACTTTTTCTCCCTTCTGTAGAAAGATTTTCATAAACCATCGATACTGTTATGTCGTCGTCTGCTGTCTGCTTAGCTGTCTATCAGAATAAATTCATGGACCTTTCCCCCTTATTTGTAATGCATACTTAGCTGCTGTTACTAGAACAAAAAAGACTGATTTCTTAGTTATCGGAGAGACTGTATAGCATAAGGAATATAATGACTGCTATTTTAGAAACCACAACCCTTGATTGTTGGTTGTGGTGTTTTTGCCAGGCTTAGAAAACAAGGAAATGGTGCTTGAATTGTTTTGAAATATATGCCTCCCCTAATGTGGCTGTATCGATACACCAGGAAACCGTGGCAAAATGTACCAGCATTCTTCTGTAGTAAAAAAAATCTACTGTCTCTTGCCTTCATGCTTTGAATATTTATCTGGCACATAGTACAACTGCTCAGATATTTATTTTCACTGCATGATTCCTGTGGAGAAGTATCAGAAAAGCTTTCTAAAAGCCGTAAAAAGCCTTAACAAATTCATATTGCCAAATGCAACAGGTTCAAGCGACAGTCCAAGAAGTGTTTGGCAAAGTGCCAGGAAAATCAGTCAATCCAGATGAAGCAGTTGCCATGGGCGCAGCAATCCAAGGTGGTGTCCTCGCTGGTGATGTCACAGATGTTTTGTTGTTAGATGTAACGCCGTTATCATTGGGTATTGAAACTCTTGGTGGTGTGTTCACCAAACTTATCAACAGAAACACAACAATTCCAACAAAGAAGAGTCAGGTAAGATTGTCAGAAATTCATATGTGTCATTGTCCCATTTTGTTGCAACACTGATCATGCAGCGTTGATTTGGCAGTTTCAACATCACTCATCTCCTCCGATATCAACCATGTATCACATACTTCAATGTTTTTGCTTATTTTTGAAAACGGCAGTGAATGCTTGTCATCCTACTTTCCCCAACACAAATGTTTTGATGTACCAAGGGGACCTCTGTTACATTTTCTACAAAACCACCGATAAAAAGAACCGCAAGTTTATGTCTTCCAGTTGATGTGTTAACCTTCAATTAACTTTATTGTCAACATAAGAAGTGTCCAACCTACATCCCTAAGAGTCTGTGAATGATCAGAGAAATTGTAATGCTTAAACCAAATGATCAGGAAAATTGATGGAACAGATAGTGGTATCAAACAAAGCCTTGACCCTTTCAGCACCATGGATTCATCCAAACCCATTGTTATGAATGGTGATTGTGGACCTGATTACAGGGAATTGGGGGTGAACAGGTTAAAGATAGTGTTCTGTTTGGCTGTTGACAGCTGGGCCACTTTGAAGTATTGCACACAAAGAAGATAAAAATAAAATATTTCTGCCAGTGCAGACAATGATACAAAACAAAATTCTGAGTTTACCTAGTTTCTTTTTATTCTGTCTTGTATCAGGTGTTTTCAACCGCTGCAGATGGTCAGACTCAGGTTGAAATTAAAGTTTGTCAGGGTGAACGTGAAATGGCAACTGATAACAAACTGTTGGGACAGTTCCAACTGGTAAGTGATCATGAAAACCTCTCTCACAGACAAAATGCTGGACAATATATTCTCTGCTCTGTGCTTTGACATAGAAAAGTGTCACCTAAATAGTTTCTATTTGGCAGTGTTCAAAAACATATCCTCATGCAAAATATCTTTTCTGCACAAATGTTAGAATCAAGAGAAAACTGAAAACTGAAATTATCAAGTGTACACTTTAGTTTATATAGACCTCATTTGCCATAATCACTGCTATTCTCATCATCTCGCTCACACAGGTAGGAATTCCTCCAGCACCGCGTGGTGTTCCACAAATTGAAGTTACTTTTGACATAGATGCCAATGGTATTGTCAATGTCTCGGCCAGAGACAAAGGTACTGGCAAAGAACAACAAAGTAAGTCTATGCTTGACAATAACATATATCAGAGTCATTTTACAGCTTAGTGGAAAAATTAACAGATGAACCGCACTAGTGGATGCAGTAAGACTTTCCTCTCGCAAGGCGACAATATTTAAACTCAGAGTCTTTGAATACACAAAGGGGACAAACATGAGTGACTTTGCCAGCAAATTGAGATGTTATTCCTTTGATAGCTGTACTTTGACATTGTATACACAGTATTTATAAGATATTTACAAGTAATGATTATCGGAATAATTGTAGGTCTTTGGAATGAACTATGGGCAGTTATTCAAAATGTGCTAAAAATATTGTTTGCCTGTTTTAGTAAATAACTTAAGATTTGCAGAAATTTCTTTTTATTGCATTGTAATCGGACATGCGCTGCTGAAATAGTTCATTTTGGATTGTAAACAACTTTTGTTTATCTCTCTGCAGTTGTTATTCAGTCATCTGGAGGTCTCAGTAAAGATGAAATTGAGAACATGATCAAGAGAGCTGAACAGTACGCTGAAGAAGATAGAAAGAAGAAGGTTGGTTTAACTTCATCTGTGTGATAGCTTGCAAACTGTCTGCAGTGATGTTAATGCTTTACACAACTGGATCCATGATTGCAATACCAAGCAAATGCACATTAATTTTATGCTTTTCATATCAGTATGCAAATCTATGCATGCTAAGATGACTTTCAAGCAATGTCATAGTAGACAGCATCCTTCAAGAAAGTGTCAATAATGAGCTGTTGAGTTTCAGGAAAAGGACACTAAATCTTTGCAAGATTTCACCCGTTTGAATGATTTCAAAATATGTTTTCTTACAGGAAAGTGTTGAAGCTATCAACAAAGCAGAGAATATTATTCACGACACAGAATCCAAAATGGAGGAATACAAAGACCAATTGCCAGAGGAAGAGGTTAGTAAGAGTTGTTTTGCTGAAATTATTTTGAGTAACACTGTTGTGTCATCTTCTTTGTTCAAAAGAGAAGGCTGCAGAATGGCAAGTGTAGGTTTGAATCAGAGCTATTCTTATCTGTACCACGTTTTGGTATGTGATGTAATTTACTCATAAAAACAATAGTATTTCCAGTAAAGGTTGTATCAAGACATTGCTAACCTATAGTTACTGGTCGTCTGCATAGCTTGGTAAAATGGCAACAGCCTCCTTTCAGTGTTGCTTCAGTATCCACACAGACATGGCTCAGAGAATCTACATTGTCAAAGTAAAGCAGCATCATCTATTTACTTACCCAGGGAAATCAGAATATTATTTTTATATTGGAAAAACGTACCGATATTGTTCAACTTTCTAATCTTAGCTTGACCAATGATGGTGGGGACTTCATAGTGTATGTTCCCGTAGCAGGATTCTGTCTTGTATGATAAAGTGTAACCACTTTAATTTATATTTGCATACAGGCATCCAAACTGAAGGAAGAAATTGCCAAGGTTAAGGAGATTCTTGCAAGGAAAGATGAAGAGACACCAGAAAACATTACAACTGCCGTCAATAACCTTCAACAGGCGTCACTTAAACTCTTTGAAATGGCATACAAAAAGGTCAGTACCCATAAGCTCCGTAAATAACAAAACATATTCTTTTGGTAAGTAAAAGATAAGTTGTTGTCTCGATATGTTACAATGAGAATGTAATGTAACAGTCAAAGACAAATCACTGCATTAGGAAGGCCTTTTATGTTACATGGTAATTAGCCCAAATTGATCTTGTTTTGTGTTTATATATATAGCCAACATCATTAAAATTCCATGATGCAACACTACAGTAACTTAACAAATATCGGACTGCAGGACAACTGTCATAGGATATACAGATACCACCTTTCCAAAAACACAAATTTCATGAATACTTCTTGCAAGAAACATTGAAAAAGTTAATTGTCCGAAACTTCAGAATGGTGATTACCCCTTTCCCATCACAATTGTTAATGATTTTCACTGGTCAGTTTGTTTTATGCTGGCTGCTACACAAGTTGAAGTGATCATGAATTATGCAATGATGGTTAAATTTTTCGTCAACCGTAAATCACTGGCAAAGTGTTTGTGGAAACCTTATTCTGAGCATAATTTCATATCACTTCACACGGAATATGATGTCAGCTTGGCAGAAAGCACTTCGATATTTGGAAAAACAACTAAATATAATGTTTTTTACACAATTCACAGATGGCACAAGAGAAAGACCAATCACAAAGCCAGTCACAAGAAGAAGAAAAGAAAGAAGAGGAAAATAAATGAAAGGCGTAACAAGTCTGAAGATTTATATTAATAGAAAGAATGGACATTTGATGCAAACTTCAACTTCTCCAGTGTTTTCCCTTCCTACTTTATTTACCTTGTTGTGCAAAGTTGTTCCTTTCTAGACTGTAATGCCATATTATTGTGATAAAATCAAATGACCTGTACAGTTGTCTGAACTTGAGAGAACAAATTTATGATAGAAAATTATAGGGTATGATGTTTTTGAGTATTGTGTTTTTAAAAAAGGACCCTTCTGACAAGTCAATTATGAGAAAGTGACTTGTACCTCAGTAGCAGCATGGCAGGGTAGTTGTAGCAGGTTTCTTGGACATTGCTTCAACCAGTGGCAGCACATGTCATCCATACATGTCTGTTGCTTCAGCCAATCAGAGTATATTGCATCCATATATGGCCGGGTGTTTCAGCCAATCACAGAGGCTGATTCTATGGTCATTTGTTCTCAAAAGCCAGTTTTCTTCTTCTGCCAGAAACATTGTCAATGTTCATGATTCGTATGTTCATTGATTGTTTTGCTGGCTAGCTGAGCACACATGGGTTGGCCATGTTTTGACTCTAGTACTCATACATTGTCAGTTGTATATTCCCCAGTCACACATTTGTGTTTCATGTGTTGTTTACCTATTGCAGCAATAAATCACATCTATTTAAAGTGGTGTTAAATAGTCTCAAACTTTTGTTCTTTCATCAAGGTGCACTATCCCTTTCATTTTGAATCAAAGGGAAATGCTTTCCAACTTGTTTAAATCCAGTGGTATTCACAAAGTTTAGTAATCAGTTTAAAACATTGGAAATTATTTATGGCAGTGAATGAATAATTTTTCAGGGCTGTGGTGATGTCAATCATAGGCTTTTAATTAGTGTGTCAGTATGTCAAACTTGTTATGAATTAGATTTGATTGCTTTAATTAAAACTAAGTTGACTGGTTGGAATTACTTTTGTAAAGATATTTTTTGCAAGTCATAATAAAATATGACATTCAGAGAACTGTACAATTTGTCTTCTTCATTTCAAGCAATGTTGTCTGTCCCCATGGTGACATATATGATTATGTGTACGTGAAGGTGCTACAGGATCAGCCTTTTGTTAACTAAAATTTTGTACAAATGGATGAATGTGTGTGTGCACAGGCCATGTGAGTGTATGTACATATGTATCTGTATGTTGGTACTTCTTTGTCCATGGCAAAAAATACCGCAATTATACGGTGTCGCTCAAATTTGATCAGAATTGGTATATACCAGTATGGGTTACCAATGATCAACAATAAATATTGATTCTATCTGTTCAGTGCAGGAAAATTCTACGTTAATGTTATGACAAAGATTTCTGCACAGTACAACCAGAAAAAACAAGAAATATTTAAACCAGAAAAAAAGAATGACAAAAGTAAATAAGGTCTGAAACTTAGGTACTGGATGTCAACTTTAGCAACATGTACAGCACTGCAGCTAGCCCCTTTTAGTTTGAGCATAGACAGCCTTCCCCCCTCTACTGTCTATGGTTTGAGCAGGTCTGTTAATATATAACAGTTCATAAACAATGACAGGAAATGACTCAAGCCTGTTTCAGTCACTGGCATGCCATCACTCCTGCACATTTGCAGGATTTCCCTTTTTCTTACCTCATTTGCACATTTTTGACACTGACATGTTCATTTGAACAAATTCACATCTCAACCCCTGCATCTACCTGTACACCAAATACTGAGATTGTAGCTTTGGCGGTATGGGAGCCTTTGTGTGTGACGGACATACATCCACACATACACACCCACAAACATACAGACATACAGATGCCACCGACTCATCATATAAGCTCTTTTTGGTATTTATATACAAAACCAAATATGAGCTAAAAACCAGAATGGCATGCACTACCTCAAAATAAATGTGTCTATGTATGAGCCTGTTGCTACAAGACTTGTACACAGAGTCAAAATTGTGTGAATGATGGAAATCTTAATTCATTGTGAGATTGCTTTGTATTCATTTGTAGAAAACTAAACGCCTGCCTGGATATTCAGAAATCATCAAATATTCAACAATTCTCAGTATAAGTACACTTTCTGAGTTTCCTTCCATGCAGCCTTTCTCCTTTGTTAGCTCCCATACATGCATATGTATATATGCAAATGGAAGGTATTCTTACAAGGTGGCAAAATGGCGTCTGTGTGTATGTATGTACGTATGGATGTGTGTCTGTTAAGATCAAAAGCACGAAAACCGCAACACCCACAATCTTCATATTTGGTACTGAGGGGCATTCTAGCTTGGAGATGTGAATTTGTTCAAATCAAGATGTTTGTGTGAAAAATATGCAAATGAGATACAAAATAGTGAAAATCCGTGAAGATGCAACTCAGGAGCCATTGGGTAGAATGTGTTGATATTTTATGCGTAGGTAGGTAGCATCAATCCTTTGCACAAATGCAAATTTTACGGGTATGTCTTTAATTTTGTATTTTTAAGATTTTTTGGGGGTGATTTTATACCTACTGGAACTAAGAGTATATAATGTGGTGATTTAGTAAGCATTTGATATGGTAAACTGTATTTGGTGTTGAGATGCGGTAAAAGAATAATTAGAAAACAGCTTAGGTGATTTTAGCTGGTTTCAGTCTAACAAATATATTCCAAATTTTTTCAATGGTTAAGAGTATCAAGGTTGTAAGTTGACACACTTCCTGCCATCTGGTCATTGAATATCTCATGCAAAGATGGTCAATGCAAAGGGGTGGACCATTTTATATCCTGGGGAGGGGGTCCTGGCAGATTTTGAAAAACATACAGACATACAGACGTCACCGACTCACCTTATAAGCTCTTTTTGGTATTTATATACATACCAAATATGAGCTAAAAATTCCAAACAAAATCAGCCAGAGAAGGTTTAACAAAAATGAAAGGTGGGAGAGTGGGGAAAAAAATGATGTACAATGGATTGGATTAGAAAGATAATGTTCCTCATCAATCTTCCACCATCCCCCCTCNNNNTGCAGTGTATATCAGTTTAAGATGTCAACTTAGGTAAGGATTTGAAATGAATAGTCAAGTTCACCACATTTTAATAATTTCTTAACTTTATCTCTTGTGTCATCATCCTTGTGTAATTGGTTAACATTTGTAAGTTGTTCCAGATGTGGATGCACCAGTTGTTCTGGAAGAAAACAATGTTTACCTTTTCCCTATAGGGTTTCTGAGTTAATGATTGTATGTTGAAATCTCTCCATGTATCTGGTGTATGGGTGGAACGTAAACATTGGTAGCATGTTATGTATATAAAGGGGAAGTTCACCAAGGATGATTTTTACATATGTGTACTACTTGGGGGCCAATCTAATCACTCTGTTCCAGTCTGTGTATGTCAGTCTGTCTGTGTATATGTCCATGTTTCATACAATTGTTGGCTTGTTTTGATAACTATATGGCAGCAAAGTCCTTTTCCCCACTCTCCCACCTTTCATGTACTATTTCTATCGGTTTTTGTTAAAAATCTTGCGAGATATAAATGGTGAAAATAGCTTTTCCGGGGTAAGTGACCACAAAGCTAGCACATATGTAAAAATCATCCTTGGTGAACTTCCCCTTTCAGATTATGTCAAATATTGTTCATGAATAATCAAGAACTGTTACAGTTTGCTGTGTGCTTGTAAAAGATAACATCTTTGTCAATACATAAACTGCCTTGCAGATTGATTGTCTTAAAAATTATCACAGAAGTAGAAAAGGAAAAGAAACTAATCAAATTGATGTAACATATTCACCCTGAGTGCCTTTTCGCCTATATTAAACTATTTCATCATTACATTCAGCTGTTTGTTATATCTTTATCACTCTCCATGGGCCAAGGCACACTTGGGGGCCAATCTAATCACTCTGTTCCAGTCTGTGTATGTCAGTCTGTCTGTGTATATGTCCATGTTTCATACAATTGTTGGCTTGTTTTGATAACTATATGGCAGCAAACAGTGACATTGTCACTATTTTTGAAATTAAATTTGAGAAAAGTCCTGTGCAAGCAACAAGTTTACATTCTTGCATTGATTTTGATGGCAAACTGTAACCATACAGCCTTTCTGATGTATGGTCTACAAGGTGAAAACATCACTTAGTCAGCAATTGCTATAACTATTTCGCCATGTTTCAGTGTCTCATGCTGTCCTAGGATCCCATTTATTTCTGCATCGGAATGAAATCCTGTAAAAACACGAATAAACTCGGTATGTTCCCAAGCAAAATGGATTTGATCTACCCAAGTTAATTTAATCTCTTGAAATTTGTCATTTTCTCAGTCAAAACAATTTTCTCATTGCACATGGTTTCAAAACGGGATACTGTACCTTTATTTCGAAACTGTTATAGACAGACTGTAATTGCTCACTGACCAATATATAGAGTATAAATCATTGCAGTTTGAAGTGTGAAGGCTTCATACTCTTTAATGGCGATATATACTCTTTCTTCGCAATATATATCAACGTAATGAATTTCTCAATGATAACAAGTGCTTTTCTGTTTCACTGAAGACAATCTTCTTATGAAACTGCTATGCACTTCTTTACAGCAACTTCTATCATAGTTAGTGGGAGGAATTGGTTTTTACATAACATTTCAAGTCTATCAAGGCTCTGCCTGATGTGAATGCCTCCACAAGGCTTCAGCAACAATCTGATGTAGAGAACATTTGCTACACATGTATGTGTCCCCATCTTCCTTTCTCTTGACTCGTTGAAAGTGATAACAAAGTGATTAAGTAGCATCGGGTGTGAATGATGTATGTCTGATTTTATATGATAATGTTCAAGTTTAAACAAGATCAACAACTGTGATTTCTGTTTTCACACAACAAAAGGTTTATTTTATTATATGAACTGTGGTTGTATTTACATCTTTTTCTTCAGCCTTTGAAATTACCTGATGTCATACTATGTAATATTCACATATGATCACTTGTCCCTATTGCTGGTATGAGATCTTCAACCCTGTAACCAACTTTATCTTGTACAGAGGGGCAGAAGTCCATCTTTGCCCTTGAAAACAATGGCATTGTATAAAAATTCTGGTTAATTTGAATCTCTCTGTGAATAACATATGTACTCTTGTAAGAAGTTTTACTTCATAACACTTTAATATATGCTCATATCTATTAGTACAAGTTCCACATGATGGAAACAAAAATACCATCATTTACTGTGTGTGAGAAGAATGTAAAAAGGCAAAATAAATGTAAATGAGAAATTTGGGATAAAAAGGGTAAAACATTTCCATTTTGCGAAAATAAGTTTAGTACATATTTTGAAATCTTATGTTGACAATACAATGGCAGAGTAATTGTTTACATCTGCAAGTCAATCTCCCTGAACGATTAATTCAAAAAAGCACAAGAATGTTAAAAAAGATTATGATAATGTAAGTTTATTTATTTTATCTTGTGTTTTGTCTAATTTATCATTTATTTGTGTCTGGCCGTCGGAATTTATCAACTTTCCATTGCTGATATTTTCATTGGGTGCAACTTTGGCACCATCAACTGTACTTGGCTTGTCTTTGCTCGAAGTATCCCTTGCTCCAAATATAGTGCTTCCTACTCGTATGTTGGTACTGCCAACAGCTATCTGTAAAAGACGAAAAAATCTCATATTAGCCTCTTCCAAACAGTTGTCACCAAACGTTCAGACAGTTTCAATTTTCTTTTATCTTATTAGTAAATACTACTGGTTAATTTCAATGCAAAAAGTCATCTGAAAACTGTGTCACTGTCAAAGATATGAATCCCACAATTTTTCATTGTTTCATAGAGAGGAAAAGAGGCATTGATGATACCCCTTAAACAATGGTTGATGTTATGATAAATACGAAAATTGTTGCATTTTGAAATAGATGTGACCACATATTTGACAATGTCAAACCTGACACTGGTGGCGCTCTATTAACGTCATGTTCACTCATTTATATTTGCCTTGCACAGATAGCAGCGCTACACACTTCGTCCATATTTTACACATCACTGTTTGCCAGCAAATAAACTTAGTCTGAATTGAAAGTAAATGTGACTAAAATACCAATATCAGTGAGAGCGTTTGGAATTTGGAAACCTATACATGCAGCAGTCAGTAACATTATACACTGCATACCAAGATATGTCCACATCATGTTATATTGTTATTACAGTATCAAAATTTCTCTACAAAACACCTTCTACACAACAGATTTCATGTCATTTGGAAAGTCTGTAAATTACTGATACATGAAATAAACATCCATACGGCGGTAGCTATGTTTCTTACTGCACCAGTATATCACCTTGACTACTACAATGTAAGAGAATGGCTGCACTGACGACATTGTGAATATATATACAGGATCTCATTGGAATTTTCTGGCACCAAAGGTGTCCTGTACTTCATTTAATGGCACCTGTAATTTCTGGCATTCAAGGTAGTCAAGGGGTTGACGTAGAAAGCTGTATTGATGATGAATATGGTTACATCAAAATTTCTCTGAGTGAAACATTTTAAACACAAAAGATTTGCATGTCATT
This sequence comes from Ptychodera flava, assembly GCA_001465055.1. Taxonomy (NCBI): domain Eukaryota; kingdom Metazoa; phylum Hemichordata; class Enteropneusta; family Ptychoderidae; genus Ptychodera; species Ptychodera flava. The sequence continues at coordinate 1,274 of LD353921.1, read as the reverse complement.
TAGAAAGTCTTTCAACAACGACTGTATAAATTACATACCAACGCAGAGCTAAGTAACGCTATATACTGCAGAAGTTTAAGACATCCAGCTATGTCCATGATAAGACAATGCCCTTATAAAATTTCCCTACAAAACATATTGTACACAAATATTTACCTATCTGGTCATCTTGAAAGTCTTTCAATGGTAGCTAGCTGTATGTATATCAATTGGTAAGTGAGGAGTGGCAAAGATCTTTCATCAAAGCGGTCACATTACAAACAATTATTTTACCGGGAAGTCAGACAGACACAGTTCGGAGGGGAAGGGTACCACCACAGTGCCATACACAGGGTATACACATACATGATGCAGTTTTGACCTCCCAGTCCCCTTTTTGCCTCATGAGACATTCTGACTGGGGAATGTTGATAAAATGTAGACTTTGATCCCTGCTTTCAACTCAAGTAGAACTATTGACTTACAATTTTGTAGAAAATGTAGAGTTTGGACATTAATATTTGGTAAAAGTTGTAGACTACTACAGACACATTGTGCCATCTGTGGATAACAATTGAACCACATCCATCTTAACAAGAGAAGGACTGTTGAGCCAGCTGGCAAGATGTACTGCTCTGTTAGATTCTGTTTATTAAAATATACAGTAGACCTCATAAATGTAGAGTGAATATGACAAAAAAAGACAACATTTCATACTTACAGCATGTTCAAAATCATTTGACATGCCCATACTAAGTTCCAGAGTGTCTTTAGAAATACCAAGTTTTTCACAAACAGAATCCCGGCATTGTATGAGTATCTGTGGTTGTAAAAGAAAAATTTCTAAGATTAAGTCAACTGGAGGTTGGTGCCTAACCAAGATGCATCTGAATTAATCTATTGATATAGTTTTTTGAAACCATTTTGCATAACCAATACTGATGTATTTTTTTCCAAGAGTACAAGAATTTAATGGTTAATGAATGATGTCCCCACTTTTGTCAAATCTGACAAAAAATACTTAGTTCAGACAGCCCTGATATAGATTTTTAAAAAGACAACATGGTAGATAGAGAGGAGATATGACATAGTATTTATCTAAATGGTAGTGTTCTGTGTTCAATCTTACATATTCTTGAGGCCATAACAGGGCTGATACAAAGAAATTTCTACAATATTTTAACAATGGATGAAAGAGTTTAGAGATCTTACATAATATTGTAACTTGTTTTGTTACAAACAGCTGTAATGAGTACTCAGTGAGCTTACAACAAGGTGAAGACGGGTAGAACGTA
>LD353919.1:24523-34661 GCA_001465055.1 Ptychodera flava | reverse complement strand
CCCCAATAAAGTCTGCTACTCTTATCAATAAAAACAACGTCTCAACCGACAGAGTGTTGCAGGAAGGTCGAATTTCAGTGTAATTTTATCGGTTTAAGTTTGAGCCACTGGCATTGTTGGTTTGTTTATATACCGACAAGTTCATTGGCTCATCTTTGAGCCAACCACAAGTGGCAACTTTGTGAATATGGTTTGAGTTTAAACCATTCAAGCACTTGGAATTAATCGGCCTGTTTTCAAGCCATTGTCATGACAGTCACTGGTTAATATCTTAACCAGAATTGTACATCACGTCACTACACAGCGATGGACGGTGCGCATCCATGCCTGCATTCAGTGGCACAAATTGATTAGCTTTAATTTTGTAGTACGATACAATTTTTAGAAGTTTTCAATTGAATAGAAGATATGGACTTGCTTCGAGTATGTGGGCACATAAAGTATCAAAACAATAAATTGAAGGAATTAATTGACAATACTGAAGTAGCGTTGATCGCAAATGATGTCATTTTATTTTACTTTATTTTCGTTAACATGCAAAAATATTTTTGTAGGGCCTATACGTCGGATTGTCCGCATTTTCCGAGAGAACAACGAAAGTAAAAACCACAATAATTTATGACTCAGACTAACATTGCAAAAACAAACTTTAGTCGAATTTCAGGCAGTGATTGTCGCTCGCACGATTGCGTACAGCTAAGCTTAGGCCTATAGTAACAAACCTGAAATCATGATCAACGCTATTGTTGGCATATCCTGAATTTTTTCCAAGCCACAGCATTGATCCTGGGACAATTCCGATGTATTTTATTAATAAGGACATGTTTGAAATGGATGTTGGATGCCCCTGAATTGTTCCAAAAATATGCAAGCCATGGCATGCTAGCACAGCCACAGGCGCTTGGCACATTGCTGGGATAATAATCGTATTTAATATGTAGAGTTGATTATTTAGTAGAAGAATCACCGTACGTGAGATATTAGTGTAGGCCTATAGGCCTACATATTGACTGGCATTATACCGAGTGCCTATGGCTGCCTGGCTCGGGCCAGGCGAACGCACTGCATAATCATCAATGTGTAGAATGTCTACATGACTTGATTATTTAATAAAGAATAACGGTACGTGATATTACTGTACATGTCGGCTAGCTTAACCGAGCGGCTGTAGCTGCAGGGCTTTGGCCCGGCTTGGGCCCGTTGTCCACTGCTGCACAGACATAAACTCAAGGCTTGAAAACTTTTCACCGCCCGATTTCATAAGTCAGCGAAATTCAGGATCTCTGAGCGTTTTCGGTGATAACAACTGGTCATCGGTCAGGTGGTTGCATAAACAATCGATCGACTGGCCCTTTTGCCTAAAATCATACCTTACCCTATGCTACTGGAGAGAAATCGTCCTAAAATCGGCCAGGCAGCCATAGCCACTCGGTATGCCAGTCGACATGTAGGTCTATAGGCCTACACTAATATCTCATGTACGGTGATTCTTTTACTGAATAATCAAGTCGTATATAGACATTCTACATATGAAATACGATTATTATCCCAGCAATGTGCCAAGCGCCTGTGAGCACAGCTGATGATATTGTGAGAATTGCGCGTGTGTCAATAATAAAGGTCAATGGTCGCGGTTGTTCCGCAACTTTTGACCCATGTTTCACCCTTTGTAACACTATGTTTTAACATAGTTCAATTTTATACAATGATTTGCCGAGCCAATGCTAACTTCGTTAGAGATATTATATCTCCGTGACATATGTAAGAACTATTGTACTTGCTGATTGATCGTACTCTTAAAGTGATCGCTGGCTAGTGGAATCCTCACCCCTTCACTTTAAACGGAGTGGCGTATTAATTTCTCTGTGAGCACACATTGCGTGCCAAAGTTCCAATATGATACGGGCCTCACAGATGGTGAGATGGTACTCTACAAGACAAGTACAAGCGTCCAACCTCCAACCGACGTCTTTGAAATTAAAGGTATGTAAGCGTATGGATTTTTTTTATTCCGTGTTATATTCTGTGTAAGATGTGCATAGTCATTAATTTTAATGCTTTAATGCTTGAATTTGTTCAAACACGTCGATCGCATTCCGAAAACATTTCTGGGAGCCGCCATTACCAACTTCGGGTAAAGGCGGCTCCAGGAAACACGAATGTCCTACGCTCAATGTTTATGGAACGCGATCGACGTGTTTGAATAAATTCCAAACTCCATAAACGACAAGGCGACTGTAGTATAGTGTTTAGTCTTCAGTAGTGATAATCGGTACGACCAAATGCAGCAAATATGTAGCATTTTACATCAACACGCCTCATGCAGTGGGAGACTACAGGGCCGTGGGCATTGTACTACTTAGCTACCTGTCTGTGTGATCTTCAGGCAAACTTACTTGCCACAGCTTAGATGCAGGTATCCTCCTTCTAAGAGCTGGTTCAGGGACATGCACATAGCTGTACCAGCATTGAGGAACTACAGAGACTACAAGCTATTACAAAGATCTCCCCAGTACAGTATAGTCAGAAAAATAAATATGACAGCTGCATTCCACATCCATGTACATAGTGTGTCAACAGTCCAGTACAATAGTTTTGCAAATAGTACATGCAACATGGGTTTGAAAAACTCTGCTTGACCATCTACTTCTCAGTCAGCCCTGTACCAGCAATGTATACAGTTCTGTATTGGGGAAATGCCAACATAGCTGATACATGAATGTGTGCATAGCCACAAGGGCACTGTGTATTTATAATAAGACTAGTGCAGGGAGGTAAGTATCTATGTGTCCAGCGTGAAAAAAAGGGCTGAAAACTTCAACAGGGCTGGTATGCGGATGCGCTCATCACTGTGCCACAGTGTTAAACATAGGCCCTGGTATAGGGAGGTGAAATGCTCTTCATGTACATGTATAGAGTGCTAGGCACATTACATGCGTACAGCACACATCCCCCATACTAGGGCTGTGTAAAACTTATGGCTGCTACAGTTTTGTCAAGTACATAGCTGGTACAGGGATGTGCTCCACAAAGCTGTGCTAGGATGTTGGCACAACCCTGTGCTAAGATGTGAAAGTTTCCCTGTGCACCTTCAGGGTGTGTGATAGATAGGTTCATACTCATATTTTACTTCCAACCCCCCCCCATATTAGCTTTTCCGCAAAAAATGATCCTTGTACTACGACCTTTTAAGATGACGTATTCTCAGTGAGTAAGATATGCCACAAAACGGGTGCAAATGAATTATATGTTAACTTGGTAGATTATGGCTCAGTACTGTTATTCTTATCTCAATTAGCCACAACTTGAGCTTTTTTCCAGCAATTCTTGTTCTGCACATCAACTGCAGTTTCCCATTCAAGTCATTGAAGAATGATGAAATCCCTAATGTTTAGCTTCTCAGGGTAGTCTTTTCTACATGTAGCATTACTACTGTTAACAATTTCATTCCTGTTGGGATTAGAATTCATTTGTCAGTTATAAAGATGATCATAACAAATATACAGGCTGTGTTTACAATCATAATACGTGGCATTTTAGTATGCTGTAGGAAGGTCAAAAAACTGTAATTGATAAACAGTATTGAAATACTGAAAAAGTAGCCAAAAATTACAGTTGATGGAGCCTAATTTTCTTATTTCAAATTTCATCGTATATGTCGGGTATGTCATTAATGATGACCGTTGCATAGCCAGAGTTCTTTCCAACTTCTTTGCAAGTTTCAAAAGAACTTTGCATTATGACTCTAATATATCTTGCCTTTGAATAAATTCATTTTGATATTTTGGAATTGAAATTCATCATTGTGACATTCAAACCATAGTTTTACTCATTATTGCCATTGCAGTGATGGAGCAAAGACCTATGACTATGGCTTTTGAGAGCTATCTTTTTCATGCTAAGAAACTTTACTTTGAACAGTCATTTCAGGTTATTTGTGCACCGGGAAAGAATTAAGGCCTTATGACCGTCGCAAAAACACTCTTGCAAATCGACCAGCCGAGTTTCAATATTTTTATTTTTATTCTATCAGTTTGCCTTTTTTGTAAATCATATTTTTCTCCAGTCGAACTTATTGAACTTATGGAGCGAATACAGTATTGATATTTCCTTAACCCTTTGAGTGCTTCAATTTTTCCCACCAAAACTTTAGTGCAACATTTTAACTAATTTAATGAATTTTTCTGTAATTTTTTTCATAATTGTGAACCAAATGGACATCTAATCTTATTGATTACAGTTTCTTATCAAAATTTTGGCAAAATTCTGGAAAAAAAAATGACTGGGGTAAATTTTAAAAAGGCGGCAAAAATTGACCTTGGCACCCAAAGGGTTAATTTTGTTCCTGCAGTTAAATATATGTGAGCATGACAGTAATTTAGAATACCGAAAATGAACATTACAATTTACTTGTACAATTTCCCTTAATATACCAGTAGTTACGCCTTGCCTTCATTGTACAAGTAGCTGAATACTGAGTGTTTTACCAGCAGCTAATCTTGTACCTAAAATTTTTAATGTTTGCATCTTTTTATTCCAGGATGCTGGAAAACTGGCACAGATGCAAAGCTGCCCTGCTTAGGTGTGCTTTTAGGAAGTAGCAAGCAGTTTGTGTCGTTTCTTGAAGGTGTTATATTCTGCAGCATGGAAAGATACAATGTTGTGCTACGTCTGCTTAGTTATCTGGGGTTTCAAACTTTGATTACATCAGATGTGTGAAAGGAACATTTCAATTTGTAGAGACTTATAGCAATCAACAAAGACTAAACTTGGACGTGAGGTAAATGGCCTGATATTATGAGTAGTCTGTCGTGTGCAGAGGTTTCCCAGTGAAACTGCTAGCAATTTGGCATCAGATGCAAGAGGTCAATGTTATACCATCAAATTATTATACCAATGTGATTTTACAAGTAGCATTCAAAAGAATGTCATTTTTACTGAGTATACCCCTGTAAATATTAGATTTAATTATGTTGCAACAATTACTGTTTTCTTTCTTGTGCAACAATTACTGTTTTGTTTTTTGTTAAATTGCAATAAATTTTAGTCTGAGATTAATTGTAATACTTTGGTTTTTTTTTTCATGTAGTCTGCAGGATTTCTAACTACTACAGCTGTTGCCTGTGTTTCAGATGTGGTACAATCCTACTTAGTGTGGCTTCGTTACATAGATGACCCAATAGGCTATTCCATTTGATGATATCCTACCCTGTATCTGCACAATTTGATGAAATCCAATTTGAATTCGAAGGATGGACAGAAATAATTATTCACCCCCATCCCCCCAATATGATTCATATTGAACTGGTTTGTGAGGAAGCCATACAATAGCCCTGAAGTGGCATGCCTGTAAGCTAGCTTATAATGGCTTGTTGTAAACCAGAGGAATTCTCAAAGTGGCTTGCCTGTAAACCAGAATTAGTAAAAAAATTGTTTTGTCGGTAAGCCACATTGCACTAATATTGGCTCATCTTCAAACAAGATGGAACCAGAATTGGCTTATTGTTGAGCCAAAGAAGTGTAATATAGGTTTGTAAATAAGCCACTGTTCAGCATTCTGTGGTAAATCAGCAAGCCACAGTATCTTAAACATGGCTTGCTAGCAAGCCTAGTTCATACTGTAGTGGATTGCCTGTAAACCATTGTTCAGTACAAACTGGCTTGCTGGCAAGCTGAAGTGATCTAGGCTTGGCGTGAATATATGCCACATCAAAAACAAAACTGGCAAGCACAGAAACCAGACTTGGCATGCCATAAAGCCAAAAATAAGCCAAAATTCACAACTCGAAACAATCCGTTTACTGACAAACAAGCTGGTTTACAAGAAAAATTTGCAGTGTATTTACACAATAAAAAACCCAACAATAATGGGTTTTAATGTAACAGCATATCATTTATTAAAATATGTAAAATACCTGAAACTATGAATAACTATATTATAGTAGAGGAATCCAATCCAAGAGATGCTGAATACTTTAGCTGTATCAGAAGTTTATTTGATATTACTTGTATCTATTGACAAATTAGCGCACAAGGACCAGTACCAGTATGCGTTATAATTAACGCTGCACAACTTAATAATCGATATGAACTGTTAAGTTGACACCTGGTTGTTGCAATCCTTGCATATATTCTGTACTCTACTGGTGGTTTATTGCACCATCACAGTTAGTAAAGGGAAAGCAACTCCACACTTCGTTTATATATTGGTGGTTTTGCGTTTAATGTATAGTAGTGTGTATTTTCTGTTTCACTGTCTTGTGTATAGAACCGATTAGGCACGGAGAGACACAGCAGCTGTAATCTGCGTGTCAGTGCAATGAAGAAACAGTACTAGTGTACGACACTACGATTATTTGATGCTATATTTCGGAAATTTGCCAGACGTTCTTCATCAATTGCCTCAAGTTCAACTCAAGTGGATAAAATGTGTGATATATTGGCAGATTGTATGTATTCCTATGTTGTCCCACTGGCACTTTGTTCTTTCATTCTGGAAGCTAGGATATCTCATTTTGTTCTACTGTGTTCAAGGTCGTGTTTGTATCGTGTTTACTAGATTGAGAGAAAGATATATGTGATCGTCAACATGTTTAATGTTGTGCGTTTCTGTCAAAATTCAGGAATTGTTTCTGTGTCTATAAGTTGTCTGTTTTAATCTTTGTATAAAGTCAGTGGTTGACGGGTTATTTTTGACGCTTCCTTATTAGTGTGAAGAATGTCATTAATCTTCCTTTATCGAACGGTTTGATTGGTATCTCACCTTTTTCTGATAGTGTTCTTGATCACATGCCTTAGACATAGGATGTATTTTATTCTGTGTTTTGGAAGGTGAAATTCAGATGAATTACATACACGAGAATACCTTTTTAGGTATCCATTGTCATAAACATAAGCATAACACTAGCTGTTCCAACAATCATGTACGGATTAGGCAATACGCAGCTCAATCCACAGAAAATACAAACATCAATTTCTGCAGATCAAAACCCAATAACGCTATTCTAAAACACAAGATTCTGAAATCACAAAAAATACCCTGATCATAATACACAAAAAACAGCCAACTACAGTGTTCAGTTAACAGCAATTCAAATGCGACTAGAAAGAAAACTAGCCGATCAACATAAAGGCGGGAACAACAGCCAATACCCCCTAAATATAAACAAGATAACAAAAACGTAACGGTTATGATTTCATGTTAAGAGACACCAATGGTAACTCAACTGTCTCCGACAACAAATAAAACATAGGCCTACACGAAGACGAACAGTAAAATACCTGCACTAGAGATGGAACACGTCCTTGAACATAGGTGAGTAAAAATCAGCAATACAAGATCCTAGGCCGTACAATGAATTTACAAGAAACAACACAACATTCCAGCAAAAGCAAACGTTGAGAACAACGTACTTAACTGGATACAGCATCGGTCAAACAAGGATTACAATACTAAACGGTCTTTTTAAAGGCCAACACATATTCAAAAGGGAGAGTTACCGTATCAACACTGTGCAATGCCTCAACACTAAAAATGTACACTAAAATTACATATAAAATTACAAAATACATAAAAGGGGTCAACATCATAAGAGGGCACAGAAATAGAGAACAAAATAAACATATTATGTCAACAAAAATGTCACATTACAAGAGCACGAACCAAAATGAACATCGATATACATAGCAGCCTGGAATGCAACTGAATTTCACCTGCGAAACACAGGATAAAATATAGCCTATGTCTAAGGCATGTGATCAAGAACACTATCAGAAACGGTGAGATACACATCAAACCATTAGATAAAGGAAGATGAATGACATTCTACACACTAATAAGGAAAGTCAAAAATAACTCGTCAACCAGTGACTTCACACAGAGATTGCAACAGGCAAGTTATAAACACAGACAAAATTCCTGCATTTTGACAGAAACGCACAACATTAAACATGTTGATGATTACATATATCTATCACTCAATCTTTTTAACACAATACGAACACAACCTTGAACACAATAGAACAAAATTAGACATCCGAGCTTCCAGAATGAAGAGAACAAACTTCCAATATACCACACAATTTATCCACTGAAGTTGAACTTGAGGCAATTGATAAGGAAAGTCTGGCAAACTTTCAAAATATAGCGTAAAAGAATCGTAGTGTCTTACACAATCTCTCAACTCTGGAGTACAGACTGCACTTACACGCAGATTACAGCCGCTGTGTCTCTCAGGCTTGTGTGCCTCAAGCAGAACTTGCCTGGTACCCATGGCGGCAACGTACGCAGTAGCAACTGCAACGTGTGTCCTTTGACTATTCATTCAAGAGCCGGTCAAGGTCTTTAACCAAGGTGTTTTGGAATTTCCCAGCTGCCTCAATCAACAGCATGTTGATCCGGGGCATTCCCATGAGTTGATTGTTTATGTGAAGGTCAATAACACCTTTGCTCCAGCAAAAGACACTTAGGGCCAGGCCTTCCTATCTCTCCACCTTACCTATCTTTAAGCGGGGGACAGATGCATCAACCCCTCTGAAGGTTGGATACAGGCCATCGTTGGTTGGGTATTTGATCTGTCTTTGAGGATTCTTCTCTACAGGAAACAAAGCTGAGCAGAGCGTCCAGTGGAGGCAGTTGACATCTTTGCTTTTCACATTAATGTTTGCCTTCTTGTTTCTGAGAATTGGTTATAGTTGGATTAAGAACTGCCTCTCAGAGGCTAATATTGAGTGATGTCCAGCCAGAGGGTGGTAACTCTATCAACCACCAGCCTGAGCCCCCATGTATCCACTTTTACAACTTCTCCAGGAGAGTGGGAAGACCCTGTCCAGTGCCTGATCTATGGTCTTTAGGATCACCTCTTGCCTGTAGCTTAACATGGGTTCTGAGTGATCTGAGTCGCCATCTGGTTTGTCTATTCTGAGATGGACCCTCAGGGACAAAGGGGAACTTCTAGTCCCTCCCCATCCCCCAGGTACCGAACCTCTTTGGTGAGTCTATTGCTGATCTGGTGTGTACACCGTTCAAGAAGGCTTGTCGGACAGATCTAAAACAATGCCTTTCGGCAACATTCATCTGTCAGTTCTGCAGGTAGTTCCTACTAGCATAACATGTGCGGATAAAGACAAGGTCATCCCCTACACAAGGCTGGATAGTGCCCTACCATGGCCAAAACAGCAACTCATTCTTTAAAAATATCATATCCTGTTTTCTCTGCCTCATCATCTCCTTTTGTTTCCTTTGCCAAGTTTTCACATTTTCACTGTCATACCTTCACCCCCTACACAAAGAAAGCTATTTCCAAATGTTCATCCTGCACTTTAGTAGGCTTTCATGTTACCCCCTTCTGGAGCTTAGGGAGCGTTCAGTTTTTATGGCGTGGGGGGGGGGGGCGGCAAAATCTTGTCGCCGGTGTTCAAAAGAATATAGACCCCCTGCATTTTTTGTGAAAAAAATGACCCCCCTTTGTCAGACGAAAAAAATTGATGACCCCCCCCCCCTGAAAAATAACCAAAACCCATTTGTCAAATTTACCCGCATGGTTATGATTTGAACTCCGGTACGCGGCGCACTTTATTCGTATTGCAGAGATGCCAGTGCACAAACTTCTCAGCCACATCCATTGAAACGTCTGTTAATTAGGACGACTGTAAGGCAATTTTTAACTTCACTTCCATGGACAACTCATGTCCATGGACATTGTATAAAGTAAACTTTATTGGAGTGTTTCGCCAAAGGTAGCCCTCCGGTTAAGAGGGTTATGGGCCATTACGTAAAGTCAACTTTATTCTAGTGGGCCACCAAAGATGGCCTGCCGGTAAAGAGGGTCGATCATGGCTATTGCATAAAGTAGACTTTATTGGACAGGGCCGCTGAAGGCGCGCGGCCATTACCATTATTCAGTGCGTGATCCCAGGGGTCCCTCAAAAATGTTTCTAATACAAGTCGCGGCTTCAATTGGGAATTTTACCGTAAGATTGCCATGGGGTATTACATAAAGTCAATTTATTGTAGTGGGCCGCCGCAGGCGGCCTGCTGGTAAAGAGGGTCGGATCATGGCCATTGCATGAAGTAAACCTAATTGGAGTGGGCCGCCAAAGGCGTCTGCCCGTTAAGAGGGTCATGGGTAATACATAA
>LD353919.1:0-21469 GCA_001465055.1 Ptychodera flava | reverse complement strand
AAAACATTAATGTCCAGAGAAATAACCTTCATGCATTGATGTTTTTCAGTACATTTATTTCATATTCCAAGGTAATGGTTTGATAAATTTGTGCATTCCACAAATTGGCCTATCTAATTTTTTTTTCAAAAAATAGTATTTCTCAAATCATTAATCCTTTGACTTTTCTTTTTCTTAAGGATTATGTGGTATTAACAGTACATACCACCTATAACTTACTTCGATTTTGTTTATTTATTGAGTGATTATGATATTTGGTATCCTGTTGTCTTCATCGTTGGACACGTGTTAAATTCTGCCTGAAAATATTCTTTATGATTTGTTGAAGAGAATTTTGCAATATTACAATTTAACCAAAATAAAAATTTAAAACATGGTCATCAAGAAAATTTGTCATTCTAGGACGATGGTCACATTGATAACGATGGTCAGAAATATAATCAGTCATCAAATAACATGGTTGACCATGGTTGCTGACAATCATGAACAGATCAGCGATGATAGACCGTGGTCAACTGTGATAGACCAAGGTATTTGACTGCTTACTGTGGTCTCATATCATAGCCAACCAAGGTAGTTCATGGTCAAACATCAAAAACCATCAAATACCCTGTTGATCATGGTACATCACAGTTGACATTTCGCCGGGGTGGTGAGCAGCATACCCCCTTGGCTAGATCATTAACCCCATACGCTCACAATACAATGAATAACTTTGTCACTTACCTTCAAAATCAAAGATTTTTCGCGATCACGAACACAGAAAAAGTGATACTTTTTCCGGATGCAATCATGGGTCATGGAGCGAGGGTCACGCTCACCAAAACTTGCCAGCGCCCTCATATGTTGGTGACAAAAATCATTGACTGCGACGCCCATGTAGGAGAGAAGCAATTGACTGCGACGCAGACTTTGAATGCGGACACATATGTCAGAGAGTAACAATTGAATGCGACGCAGACATTGAACATGGACACATATCTCGGAGAGAAACCATTGACTGCGACGCAGACTTTGAATGCGGACACATATGTCAGAGAGAAACAATTGAGTGCGACGCTAACATTTAATGCTGACACATAAGTCATAGAGAAGCTCTGAGACGGGGAGAAATTACTACATACGAAGAACACGTAGTTTTAGGCCACCGTAATAATCAAGAAAAATATAAATTGACCGACATATTGACGGAGTTTACGGCTCTGCACGCATCAATATCCATAGCAGCGACGGGGTATGTGCCGCTACGGACCACTCTTCGCTAGATAAAAATCGCTCAGCATTTTGATGATTTTGAATTAATGTGTCTGTGGACTATTGTAGCTGCAAAGTAAAATTTCTCAGATCATTTCTGCGCTGATCGCCATTAAATGCCAACATTTTGTCAAGCGATGCCGCTCACCGGTATCATTTTTGGTATATCCATGGCAGTACGTAATTAAGCCCACTGCAGCACTGAAAATTCTGTGAACTTGATTTGTTTGAAGTCCAGTCAGCGTGGCCAAAATTGGCTGACGTACAGCTCCCGTACGTTCAATAATGATTCTCATATAAATGAGACTTGTTATCCAAAGACTCTCGGTGTTGAAAGGTCAATTTAGACGCTGAATATACATATTGTCCCGAAATCGTTTGTTGAACGTGACACTGTATGCGATGATCGTTTTTTGGACGTGGGATTTTATGCATGTGATGACGACGTCGAGTTCGTGAACACTGTGACGTGTTTGATTTGCATAATTGATGTCAACCTCAAACTGCCCGAAAGTGAGCAACATTGCATTGACCATGAAAGCACAGTGCGACTTTACCGTACATATTTTTTGAATATCAGCAACCAGCTTTGATGTCCCACATATTTCTGGCATATAATCAATACTTGACGTGATGTTCGGTCTGTAAAATCACCAATATATATCGGAAATTTGTGACTTCATTTCTCAGCACTTTTTATTTTCTGACGTGTCATGTATCTTGGCACGCTGGGTTCGTCAAATCGCCGAACTTTACTCGATAAATATCGGCAATTTATGACTACTCTAACATCGATGCTAGATCATTTAACCATGACGTGTACACTCCCTCTGTTAAGACGTCCATCGTTTACATCTGACCATATTTCCTCTGCAATTTGGGGATACCCATAAACAATACTGCAATGAAATGACGTGCCTCTATTTTTTACATCCATGATTTTAGCTACGTACGCCGGTACGTCAAATCGCTGATAGAAGATTGCACTCGTACCGAGAACGCAAAGAAGAGTGGCTTAGGCGTACTGTGCACGTAACTTTTTGCACAGATTTGGATTGAGCTGTGTCGACTCACACAACATGCTCACACAGTCGCATTTTCTGGAGAACTAAAAATTTACTGAACGCAACATTTTCGTGGTTGCCAAGCAACTTGTGGTCATGACCCAATTCTGAGTTATTTTGCGCTTCGTCGCGTTGCTGACAAGACTTTCTCCAAGTCTGTGGGCATATTATGTAAATATCAAAAAGAATAAATTGAAGGTGTAAACTTCAGCAGACTGTCGCGTTAGTGGGTAGCTGTTGCGCAGATCGTGGGATGAATGCATTGGTCCGCGTAACTGCTGCTGCCATGCCGACAAAGCAAGTAACTGCTGCCGAGTAAAGTCAAGCTACTGGAGCCCAGTCTAGTTGCTGATACACGGCCGTTCGTAATTGTACAAATGTTTTCATCTGCCGATTTACGCCGATTTATTTTGCAATCACGCACCTAATTCGTCATGTTTATTGCCGCGTGATCAATTTTCAGTGGCGAAAACTTTTCAAATTGAAACTACGACGCATCCAAACTTGGGTGTCAAATTGCAAAAACTAACCCGATCTTTAATTATGGGTACATTACTAGCAAGTCGGTGTGCATTTTATTGAATAAGGTATTGGCAATGGGAGAAAGTATTCAATATAGTTTTATTATCAACATTCTGTACTAGAAATAGACATTCAACTGTATAAAAAACCAGAAAACATACATTACCACCAAGATTACGTAGTAGATTGGTCTGTAACTTTTCAACATCAAATTTCTTCATGATCAGCGATGTCATTTTTATTTTAGAAATATGATCAACTCTTGTTATTATAGTTAGCAAATATCTGTATTCCATTTTACCACGTGCACCTTAAAACAACTGCGGGCATATTGCATATAGGCAAGTTTTATCAATACAAGCGCAAGGTCATCGTACCGGTACGAATTATGCTACATTGTTGCACAGACAAATAGAAGAAACAGACTCGCAACGCGGCATGGCTTTTGTTCCATGGTCGTCTTGGTAGACTATGGCCTTTTCATATGAAAATGAGCTTCGCAAGTGTTAGATTTTTTTTGAGACCTTTGTTCGTGGTTGATAATTGCACGAGATTATGCAAAAAGTACGACGAGATGGCATCGTGCTGCCAGTCGCGTAGCAACCATACTTACTTTGTGAGCTCTCAGGGCAGAAACACTGCTTCACGCCAATCAAAACATAACACGCCCGCAGTTTCATAAACACGTCCTTCAATGACCAACTTTTAATAGACGATATGACTGACCGTAAACCATTGAGAAAAACCAGACAGTATCGATGGAAGATTTTCAAATTTGGTTGAAACACAGTCATTATATATTCATAAAAATGTGAGAGGAATTTTTAAAATGGTAAAACTCACTTTCCCGAAGCTTAAAACTTTCCCGTTTTCGCCAGCATGCCGATTCCACTCAGCACCACATGACAACAATAACATAAACTTTGCCGAACATACTTTCGCTTAAAAATTGGCGAAAATCCGGAAACTACCGAAGGTTGCAAGGTCGGCACACTTCGGAAAAGCGAGGCGAAAGCTACCTGAGGCGAGGCGAACATGGATGACTTATGTAACCGTTTCACGCCTTGAACAATGCCCGTTGTAAGTCTGTTTCTATTTGTCTGTGATTGTTGCAATCGTGGAGCTCCGTTTCTAGCTCAATGTTGCAACCTTGTATTTCGTGAACAATAATACTTGTTTTATTGTAGTTTAAATGGGCCGGGGTCGAGGCTGTGAGCGGGATGGTCTCCGGACGAGGCTACATAATAGTTAATCAGAATTGGCTCCAACCTCAGAGCGTTCCCCACCCTCACTCCCTACCCAAATAGCTTGGAATTGATTGATTTTCTCTCTCTCCTTTCTCTTTCCTTTCGGCTTTGTCGTCTTTAGAATATGTATTTTATTACGCCTAGAGTGGCGGAAATCGGCTCAAAGCCAGTCAACATCGGAATAACGTTGTTGACCTTGACCCCAACACTTGTGTCTGTCTGTATGTTGTCAGTGCCGTGTGAATTGTTCAACACTGACTCAAAATGTCGTTCAACGGCAACAGCACTCTTGGGGATTCCGATACTGATATTACAAGTCAGACACTGCCAGGTGGCCATGCATGAGGCCCGTTCTGTTTCATTTACCCAGTTTCCAAATGGATGTCCGCAAAAATCAGAAGACTTCAAAACAATAGTTTACGTATGACATAATAAGTAGCGCGGTTTTCCGCGGTCTCATTATGCATGCAAGCTCATTAAAAAGGTGCTAACTGCCTTACCGCTGGTCCCTCCAGGGTTAGAGGTATACAGCGGGAGGAGTTGGCGCTACCGCCTATTTGAAAATGACCTCTTCCCTTAGTAACATTAGGAATACCCTTCATCATCTTTCTAACAGTAAAACAAAATTCTGTAAATTAAAAGAAGTCTGCAACTCCACAAGAGCTAAGGGAGTAGAGGAAGGATGTTCTCACATTCCTGGTCGCTGGGAGTGCGGGACCGACGGTGTGGGAAAAATCGATCCCACACACTGCGAAATCGTCCCACACTCTGCAGTAAATATTACGAGTTGTGATTGGATGATAAACAGCCTGTTTCGTTCCACGCGCTAAATGTTATGCAATGGCACGACGAGTAACACATGGGCCGGAACTACAAAGTAAGCAGGTCAGAGTACAGTGGCAGATGACAGAATTGTCACAATTTTGGACAATGTTGTACGTGTCCAATGTGAATTTAACGCATTTTGTGGTCATGTGAGAAAAAGAATCTCACACACCAAGGACCTGGGATCAGATTTCTCTCACGAGTTGGGGATATTTTGTCTCACACGAGCCGCAGGCGAGTATGAGACAAAATATCCCAAACTCGTGTGAGAAATCTGATCCAATTTCCTTAGGGTGTGAGATTCTATTATTCTCACACTTGCTCCCCAAGCTTAGTTCATTTAACTTTCTCTTTGTCCCACATTTTAGGCAAGAAATGCGTGTTTTGGTGAGAGTTGCATTTTGTGAGCTTCCTCGGCAAATCAGAGGCTTAAAAAGGGATGCATGGGTGATGCGCTGGGCGGGAGGGGGGTTCCTGAACCGGTAGTCTTATACTACTCATGTAGTTATGTAAAAAGATCAATGGCAATTATGTAAGCGTTTCCTTCTGTTTAAAGCATTTCCTTCTGTTTGAACAATTTCATTCAGGATGAGACTAAGTCAACATGAGAGCAAATACTCTTACAAAATTTCATGAAACTTTTAACAGATGACAATCTGAGAACATTATGATGATACTGGGAGTGTCATGTCAATGATCTTCAAATTTGCATAATTAATGAACTTCTGTTATTAGTGAGATAACTCTGAAATTCCTGCACCAAACTTGATGATACTTGCAACAAATATTGATCTGATATATATCTTATTATACTTAGAAGCATTGGGCAGTGTCAAGTTAATAAATAGCTCATTTGCATATTTTATGAAGTTTTGTAATTAGTCATATTAACTCAGATATAACTTCAGCAAATGTGATGAAACCTGCTGCAGATACTGATCCGACAGATATCTAACTGTAGTGTAAAGCATTTAGTAGAGTGAGATTAATTAAGGGTTCATTTGCATATTTGATGAACTTTGTAATTAGGTATATCTCTAAAATTACGGCACCCACGTCAGTGAAATTGGGTACAGATATTGTTTTGATAAACATCTAATTGTACTGAGAAGTATTTGGCAGTGTCAAGTTAACAAATAGGTCATTTGCATATTTTATGAAGTTTTTTAATTAGTGATATGACTCCAAAATAACTGCACCAAATGTGATGAAATGTGCTGCAGATACTGATCCGACAGATATCTAATGGTTTTGTAGAGCAATTAGTTGTGTGTAGTTAATTAAAGGTTCATTTACATATTTAATGAACTTTTTAATTAGTGATATTAACCCAAAATTACAGAGTTTCATTTGATGAAACTTGCCATAGATGTTGATCTGATAAATATCCAATTGTACTGAGAAGCACTGAGCAGTGTCAAGTTAATAATTAGCGCATTTGCATATTTCATGAAGTTTTATAATTAGTCATATAACTCCGAAACAACTGCATCAAATGTGATTAAAACTGCTGCATATACTGATCCGACAGATATCTAACTGTGTTGTAAAGCATTTTGTAGTGTAAAGTTAATTAAGGGTTCATTTGCATATTTAAAAAACTTTGTAATTAGGTATATAACTCTGATATTACGGCACCAAATTTTGTGAAACGTAATACAGATATTGATTTGATAAATATATTTAACGGTGCCATGAATCATTGAAAAGTGTCAAGTTAATTTAGGGTTAATTTGCATATCTAATGAACTTTCTAATTAGTGACATTATTCTAAAATTAAAGCATTAAATTAAATAAAACGTGCTACAAATGTTGATCTGATGGATATCTAATTGTCCCATGAAGCATTCAGAAGTGTCAAGTTAATTAACAGCTCATTTGCATATTAAATAAAGTTTTGTAATTAGTGATTAAACTCTGAGTATACTGTGCGATATTGAAAAAAACCTACATATAGTGATAACATATATATCTTATTGTTCTATATGAAGTGTAATACTATTAATGAACCTGTTGTAAAACACGTGAACATATTCAGTTCATATCTGGTTTTTATTTGGTAGTATGTTGTTCCACTTACATTTGTTGTTCAAGTAGGGAAGCTAGAAAGTCTACTGTTCGGTCTTGCTGTGTTTGTGTAGGTTTGTGTGGTTCGTGTGAACCTGAGTATCTTTCTTTCATGGATTTGACTTTGTTTGTGTACCGTCTATTTACTGTCTGTTCTGTGCTGTTTTGTGTCTCTGTTTACAACTATTGTCTTACAAATTCTGACCTAGTGTTATTTGATTATTGATTGGTATGATTGCGATTATTTTTCAAGCTGTTGTCGCTTTTGTGAAGTCTGGCGCTTATAAGTGTATTGCCTATATTTCTGTTCCTTCTATATGCGATTATTGGTTGATTTTGGAACAGTTTTTTTATTGTTTCGTCCTTTTCAAGTTCACTCCAGTTTTTTTGTCAGGGCTTGCTTGATTTTTGTTGCTTCGATGTACGGGCTATATGTCGTTATGAAGACTACTGTATTGTTGGTCGCATTCTTTCTTTCTTTTTGTTGTTCAAGCTGTCTTTTTCTGCTCTTATGATCTGTTTCTCTGATAATTGCGTTCTATTTCATTTTTAGCCCATATTTGGTATGTATATAAATACCTAAAACAGCTTATATGGTGAGTCGGTGGCGTCTGTATGTCTGTATGTCTGTATGTCTGTATGTCTGTATGTATGTATGTATGTATGTATGTATGTATGTATGTATGTATATATGTATGTATGTATGTATGTATGTATGTATGTATGTATGTATGTATGTATGTGGGTATGTATATGCGGATGTATGTCCGTCACTCGCAAAAGCTCCCATACCGCCAAAGCTACAATCTCAGTGTTTGGTGTACAGGTAGATGCAGGGGTTGAGATGTGACGTTGTTCAAATGAACATGTCAGTGTCAAAACTGTGCAAGTGAGGTACGAAAAAGGGACATCCTGCAAATGTGCGGGAGTGGTGGCATGCCAATGACTGAAACAGGGTACTCCACTGACCTTGAGTCATTTCCTGTCATTGTTTATGAATTGTTACATATTAACAGACCTGCTCAAACTAAGAGGGACTAGCTGTTCCTGCTATGCATGTTGCTAAAGTTGACCTCCAGTACCTAAAGTTTCAGACATTATTTATTTTGTCATTCTTGTTTTTCTGGTTAAAATATTTCTTGTTGTTTTTCTGGTTGTACTGTGCAGAAATCATTGTCATATCATCAACGTAGAATTTTTCTGCACTGAACAGATAAAAACAACATTTATTGTTGATCTTTGGTACCCATACTGGTATGTACCAATTCTGATCAAATGCCAGCGACACCGTATAATTCTGGAATTTTTATCTTGTAATTTTTCACTAAATTGTGTGACTTTCTGTGTAAAATCAGTTTCGTTGTTGCATGTTCTGATGTATCGTAATGTTTCACCTTTGATCAGACCTTTAAATTTTGCTGCCGGATGGCATGAGTTTCTTTGTAAGAACTGGAATGTATCTGCAGGTTTTATGTGTGTCTTGGTGTCGAGAACGTTCTCTTTGTTGTATCGACGACCTTTGTAGATAGTCAGGTCTAAATATGTGATTTCTTGAGAAGAGCTTTCAAATGAAAATTTGAAAGTAGGATGCATTTTGTTGATGTTTGATATGATTTTATTGAGTTCGTGTTGTTTTCCGTTGAAAATCCGGAAAACATCGTCCCTAAACCTCAGATAGTCAGGTCTAAATATGTGATTTCTTGAGAGGAGCTTTCAAACAAAAATTTGAAAGTAGGATGCATTTTGTTGATGTTTGATATGAATTCATTGAGTTCGTGTTGTTTTCCGATGAAAATCTGGAAAACATCGTCCATGAACCTCAGCAAGGTCGGTATTTGTTGTTTGTTTTTCTGTATTATTCTCATTTCTGTCTCGTGAAATGTAATATCTGCTATTTCTGGCAACGAGGGAGACCCCATAGAGCACCCTCATATTTGCCGGTAGAATTCATCCTTGAATTCAAATGTTTTGTTTTTTAAGATTATTTCTAGCAGAGCTATCATGTATTTCGTTGGTGGCTGCTTGATTATTTAATGTTTGATGATCTTTGATAACCATACAACACCCATTCAAAATGAACTCAAAATGGATCCCACACACACCTGAAGCGATAAAATTAGCTATTGTTTACACAACTATTCGAAACACAAAAAAACAACATGACACATGCAGAACAAATAGCGTTGAAAACGCTATTGAAAAGCAAGAAGATAACCATCAAACCATTTGATAAAGGACAGGGGACAGCAGTTTAAACACTGATGGTTATTTTAGAGAATGCCAACGTCAACCTAGCGATCAACTATGTACACAACAGATGACACAAACACCACTATAGAAGACGTACACAATCTCACAACAGAAATGTACAATGAAAAAACACATTGACTATCCCATATATGAATATTTGAATCCAGTCAATAGAAAAATAAGAACACCACTTTGTTACCTTCTACCGAAAATACATAAAATGCCGCCACCAGCAACTAAGCTCGAAGGACGGCCAATTATAATTGGATGTTCCAATCCAACATTTCACATATCAGAATTCATTGACCACTTCCTCAAACAAATCGTCAAGAAACAACCTACAAACATCAAAGATACAATAGACTTTATACGGAAAATTGAGACAATCAAAGTTCGGGCCAATGTGACAGTAGTAACACTAGATGTAATTTCAATGTTCACGAATTCACCTCATAATGAGGCAGTTGAATCAGTCGGCAGAGCATTAAATCGGGGAAGATCATCAAACAATTACACAATCAAGCAGCCACCAAGGAAATACATGATAGCTCTGCTAGAAATAATCTTAAAAAACAACACATTTGAATTCAACGATGAATTCTACCCGCAAATATGAGGGTGCTCTATGGGGTCTCCCTCCTCTCCGGAAATAGCAGATATTACATTTCACGAGACAGACACGAGAATAATACAGAAATACAAACAACAAATGCAGACCTGGCTGAGGTTCAGGGACGATGTTTTCCTGATTTTCATCGAACACAACACGAACTCAATGAATTCATATCAAACATCAACAAAATGCATCCTACTTTCAAGTTTTCGTTTGAAAGCTCCTCTCAGGAAATCACATACTTAGACCTGACTATCTACAAAGGTCGTCGATACAACAAAGAAAACATTTTCGACACCAAGACACACATAAAACCAACAGATACATTCCAGTTCTTACAAAGAAACTCATGCCATCTGGCAGCAACATTCAAAGGTCTGATCGAAGGTGAAACATTACTATACATCAGAACATGCAAGAACGAAACCGATTTTACACAGAAAGTCACAGAGTTTAGTGAAAAATTACAAGACCGACAATATAAAAAAATAAAATAGAACGCATTATCAGTGAAACAGATCATAAAAGCAGAAAAAGACAGAAAAAGACAGCTTGAACAACAAAAAGAAAGAAAGAACGCCACAAACAATACAGTAGTCTTCATAACAACATAGAGCCCGTATATTGAAATGACAAAAGTCAAGCAAGCCCTGACAGAAAACTGGAGTGAACTTGAAAAAGACGAAACACTAAAAAAACTGTTCCAAAATCAACCAATAATCGCATATAGAAGGAACATAAATATAGGCGATACACGTACAAGCGTCAGACTTCCTAAAAGTGACAACAGCTCAAACTCAGGTTCACACGAACCAACACAAACACAACAAGACCAAACAGTAAACATTCTAGCTTCCCTACTTGAACAGCAAACGTAAGTAGAACAACATACTACCAAATAAAAACAATCAACCATTCAACACGTCTCACCAATCAAGAATGAATTTTAAGTGACTGATGAAGAAAACTCTGTTTTTGAAACGTAGCGCCAAAGGATCGCAGTGTCACACTAGTCTCTCCACTCCAGTTCAGAGTAACATCAAGACACGTAGATTACGGGGATGTCTCAACATGGCTAAGCAACATTTTACATAAAACAGCCAAACATGATATACATTTTTATCATATACCCATGCCCATATTGCTACATCCTAGTGACGTTCACCGTAAAATATTAGCCGTGATATTTCACGGTAGACGTCGAGATATGTCATTTGTGCTGCGTCAGACACTCAACTTCGTCTCGTGTCTGACGCAGCACAAATGACACTCCTGCTGATACGACACAGGAACAGGCGATATTGGGTAATAACCTCTAAATATTATTCACAATTTTATACACAAAACGCAAATAACCCAAATATGACCGATGTGTAGAGTTGCTTTCGCTTTACTACCTTACCTCAAAAATTGTGAAAATCCACATGAGCAACATCTTCCGGACAAAGAATGTGACAGTGATTATTTTTAATACATGTATAAATATGCATATTATGGGACTTATGATTACTTGCCTATAATCTAGATATGGTACATGGATTCCTAAACCGCTAAAACATGGTGGTAGACACAGACATCACCTTTTGTAGCAATTTTTTGGGGTCAAACCATATTTTCAGCCAACTAACAAGGGTCCGGCATTCACAGGTGCATATGTTGTCCAATTTTGATATATGGTAGTCTGATTTTGTCATGCTGACTAACTTACTATATTAAATCACAGACAAACAGAAAAATCGCTCAGATACCAAATCGTGTCTCAAATTTTCTGTTCTCCTCCAATAAACCTGAGACGATTTTACCGACAGTATTACACTATTACAAACCAGTATAATTTATGAGGGACTGTGTATACACTTAAGTTTTCAATTTCATAAACAAGAATTCAGATCTCTCCATTCAAGTGACGAAGTTTCTCTTAAAAATCAACCAACATGACTCAAATTATGATGATCATTCTTTCTCATATGCTGCCGTAGCAGCTGCCATAGCTCTCGTATGTTGCGACGGAAAAACTCTTTTTTTCATTGCACGATTCAGAGTTGCCCGTTGCAATCCATATTCATCCAGGAAAAACGAGAGCTACGACTGCACAGATGAATGCCACTGCTTCCTTGTTGAATAGACTTTCTAGTCGTAATCATACAGCATCAAAGACCTGCTTGTTTGAGAAAGCAAAGTCATGCGACACTCTGTAAAGCGCCAGTGAAAATTTTCTTTATGCTTTGTCTAGAAAACTTAGGTTATTGTGCTCAGCTTATGTCTGAAGTTGTACTGAAAATAGCGCTTAGGACCTGATAAACAAAATGTTACACTTGGTGGGGGTGTTTGTGATAAGTGGAACGGTGTTTCTGTCCTATCACTGGCCATGCTTGGTTTAGGTGTCAAATTTAAAATTCATTGTTATCAGTCAGTACATATTGACACACACACCCACTAACTCATTAAGCTGGCAAAAGCTCTTGCAGAAATTTGTATGGCAAGAAGCTGTCATGTACGACCTGGCAAAGCCAAACAGCTACATCCTCTACTTGGACACCAACAAACTTTATGGCTGGGTGATGCGCCAGGTGCTGCCTATGAGGGGGCTTTCAAAAAGGTGGGTGACTTTGGAATGCCGGGAGCAGCCATTGTCACCCACCCAGAGGGCACTCTTGAAGGTTACATCCTCAAGGTAGACCTCAAGTACCCTTTAGATCTGTACCAGTCTCACAATGCTTACCCTATGGTCCCAGTGAGCATGGTGGTTCAGGAAAAGTGGCCGTTGGTGCACTAGCAAGGGCTCTTTGGAGGAAGTCGAGCACCTTCTGAGGTTGAAAAGCTGGTCCTCAACCTCTTTGGCAAGGAGCGCTACATCCTCTACACCTCTACCTCTCCAAGGTGCTGCAGCTGAAGAAGTTCCACCATGTCCTGAAATGCATTCAGAGCCCCTTGATGGAGGCCTACATCCAGATTAACACAGACCTCAGGAAGCGGGCAGCCATGAACTTTGGAAAGGACCTCTTAAAGCTGATGAACAACTTTGGGGAGCCCTCAACCTCAGCAAAACTATTGAGAACCTCTGCAAGCAGGTGGATGTGCAGCTTGTGTTCGCGTATGAAGACAAGATTCATCGCCTTTTGGCCAGTCCTGCCTACCCACAGGCCAACATTTTCGATGATGACCTTGTGGAAGTCCATTTGCACAAGCAGCGGCTAGTCCACAACTGCCTCATGTATATTGGCATGAGAATCCTTGATCTCGCAAAGCTCCACATGTATGACTTCTTCTACAACTAGATGAAAGCCCAGTAAGGGAAGCACTACCAGCTGCTGTACATGGATAATGACTAGCTTCCACTCGAGGTCCAGACAAAGGATGTCTACCAGCACATGGTCAGGCACTGGTCCATCTACGACATGTCCAAGTAGCATAGATCACTTCTTCTAGAGGTAAGAGAGCCAATAGGTGCTTGGTAAGAAGAAGGCTGGGTGGCCTATTGCCAAGTATGTGGGCCTGCATCCTAAGATGTCCTCAATCCCAGAGGCCAGGGGAGAAGTCATCAAGGGCAGTCATCCACGAGCAGTTCATAGAGGCCCTCTTCAGCAGGAGGAGCTTCCACCAAGGCATGGGCGTGTTGCATTCCATGGCACACCATATCTGTGGACAGCTCTTGAACAAAGTTTTTCTGTCCCCTTCAACAACAAGCACTGATTCACCAAAAATAGGGTCGACATCCTCGCCCACAGGAACATGAGAGCTGACCAAGCAGATGCCCCAAAACAGGTGACCGCGGCCAATCAGACTCTTAAAAATGAGTGGCACACCTAAGAGGCTGCTCTACACCTATGATGGCTACTATATTTTTTGTCTAATAGTGGACTGTAGAGCTATAGCTACCCCAGGCTGGCTGGCTAACATCTTGGCTATCCAGCCACAAACAACATGGTAGATGCGGAGGATCATCGTACTGCTAAGGATGTGATCATGGAGGATCAAGACCTCATGGTTGGTGTTCGTAGAGGATGACAGGCTTCTCCTCCCTTGCGTTCATGTGGGTCATCCAACCAACTTCTACCAGCACAAAAATGGAAGACCTTCATCTTTATCTCGGAGGCTTCAATTCTGGGTGATGTACGCCCTCTGCAAATTGATGCTGAGTAAGGGAGGGGCAGCTGCCTCTGCGGAGGGTGTGTTGATCGCTATGTGTCTTGAGGTAGAGGGCAGGATGAAGCTGAGCATGCTTCATCTATTTGTTCCATCAAACACTTGTGGCCGTCTCACAAAACCGTCTGCAATGTCTTGCTCGTGAGAGGAATACAGAAATACGACAAGTCTAACACTCAGTCAGCTGCAAAATAATCGCAATCATACCAATCCATAATCCCATGACAGTAGGTCAGAATTCGTAAGACAATAGTTGTAAACATAGACACAAAACAGCACAGAACAATAAGTAAATAGACGGTACACAAACAAAATCATATTCATGAAAGAAAGATATATGGACCTCTGGCCAGAAGACCAAGAAGTGATGTCAGGTGTTTCGAAAATAGTAAGCACATAGGTGCGGAGGATCATCGTACTGCTAAGGATGTGATCATGGAGGATCAAGACCTCATGGTTGGTGTTCGTAGAGGATGACAGGCTTCTCCTCCCTTGCGTTCATGTGGGTCATCCAACCAACCTCTGCCAGCACAAAAATGGAGGACCTTCATCTTTATGTCGGAGGCTTCAATTCTGGGTGATGTTCGCCCTCTGCAAATTGACATCTTGGTAGTGGTCACTAACTAAGGCCCAATGCTACCGATGCCATCAGTAATCATTTGTATAAGAGACATATTGTATTTATCTACCAGCTTGCGATACCTGCCAAAAAGCGTTTGAATGTAGAGACAAGTCTTGCTCTGGTGTAACCTTGATTTAACAGTTTGTAAGGCAGATGGCGAGTTAGCAGCAAGTGGCCTGAAGACAGCCTTTCAAAATACAGCAAGTCATGGTGAATGTCTTCAAAGACAACAAGCCAGCCGCCATCTCACACACAATTGACTTTAAGTGTCTTGCACTTGAGAGACATACAGAAATGAGGCAAGTTAGAGAGCAAGTCGATGGCAAATCCAGCAGCAAGTGACTTACCCAAATCAATGGAGAAACACCATGAGGCTGCAGACAAGGTATATCGCCACATATATCAATTCCAATTTTGCTGTCCAGTACTTGGCATGTTGCCATAAGAGGGGCTGCACCCTCCATCTCTTGTGAAAAGAGCTGCATGTCCTGATCCATGAAAGACAGCTTTCTTTTGGCCTAAAGTTCTTGGCTCTTTGTCTGTCTTTTCCAATTTTGGATCCTCTGCATCTGCTCTCCAAGGTTTGAGGACTCTGTTCGAGGTAGGTTTACCAGGATAGCCAATCTCTATCTTCATCGAGTAGACAAGAGTGAGTTCTACCAGCAAAGTCCCTTCATACAAAGTTTTAACAAGGGTCTTGGAGACCGTCACATCATAAATATGTAATTATATTATATTATGCTACCATCATAGTCTGGTGCCAAAACCCTGATTTTTGGTCGAACCCAAAAATTTCGGCCAAACAATGGTTCTTGGTGGTTTCTGTATCTTCAAAGCCTACTGATTCAGGATCTGCATGATGCCACCCTGGCACCCTTGGGCATTTCAATATATTCAAGATGGTCACCAAGATGGCCGCCAAAACATGTACAATGGTAATATCTCAGCCCTATGAAATGTTATTAAAGGAATTTGGTGTCATTTGCCAGGTAAACAGGGCCAAGGAATTCATTTCTTTCATTGCCAAACATGTGTAACTCTAAATTTGCATAAAAATCCAAGATGGCTGCCAAAATGACCTCCAAAACAGGTAAAATGCAATATCTCAGCTCAACGAGAAGCTGTTGGAGTCATTGTGGTCTCCTTTCTGACATGCATAACCCTTAATTTGCATATAAATCTAAGATGGCTGCCAAAACGACCTCCAAACACAGTTAAAATATCTAAATGTCATATCTCAGCTCAATGAGAAGCTGTTGGAGTTATTTTAGTATCCTTTGCCAGGTATATTGGGTCAAGCAATTCACATTTTTCACTGGCTGACATTTACAATCCTAAATTTGCATAAAAATCCAAAATGGCCGCCCAAATGCCTGTGTCAGTATGTAACAAGTCATATCTCAATACACAATGCCACTGATTTTAATATCTTTTGGCATGTTTTAACGGGTCAAAGAATTGTTATCTTTTGTTATAATTGCTGTAAACTCAACCATGAAAATCTGAAATTGAACTAACAATCCAAGATGGCTGCCAAGCTGGTTTCCACAACAAATATCAAGGTATATCTTAGCTGAAATTGCATCCTAGAGACTAATACTGTGGCTTCTCCGCTAGGTGACTGGGTACCATACGTTGTGAGTTCAAACCTGATTGAAACCACTGTACATTAGGGGTTCAGGCTGAAGGATAAGTTTCTATTGTCATATAAAATGTAAAATATTTCATTGAAAGCCAAAATGACCACCAAATATCAACTATGGCCACACAAATGTATGCTACAAACACATTGAGTCGTATCTTTACCAAGCAAGCATTCTTGAGATCTATTTTGTTGTGTTTCGTCAGGTTTTATCAGTCGCAGGGTTTTCATTACTTCTTTTCTTACTTTTAATGGAGGGATTTTATCCAGCATAGCTACTATAATGGGTACCTAAAACATTACACCATATCTTAATTTATCCAGCATCTTCGACACAAGGTTGTATGTGTTTTGGTCCGTTTGAGAGGTCATGGAATTCACATTTCCGTTCATATAAATTGTCAAGCCATCCATTTAAATGAATTATATTATTCTTTTTCGACAAGAAAGATACTTGTCTTTTGCTACTTTTGACGACCAGATTTCATGTAATCCCTCTGAAGTTTTACCCTTAACTTTGCTACAGTCATGCTGCAAACAATTTTATCGTTTCTGCGATAGGGTCATCAGTAGGGGCATCAAGAAAATATGTTTTGCGCTTGACACCCATCCAAAGCACTTTGAACAGTTTCATTGCAGTACAATTACCCAATATTTAATTGAATTGTTGTTGTTTTTATAATTAAACATATAGATACCTTGCTCCTCCAAAGCCAATCTTCATTACTAGTTCAAATCCACTCTCTGACATCAAAAGGGTTATACTGATGAGCATGTGCATTTTCCTTGTGTCTCGGAATGAAACCAAAAGTGCATAACAGTGCCGATGTGTTTACTATCACATCACTTCTCCTATAGATGGATTGCAGACTAACCTATACTGTTTTGATGGCTTGTACAAGCTTTTATTGGATTATGATAAGAAACATACCAACAACCAAAATGTATGCAGACAAAGAGCCACAACTGCTTGGTGCCCATGCTTTGTCTTGTTTTGAAGCAGTGGCCGACATGCTAGCCATTGGAGCCGCAACGCAATAAAACTGCTTCTAAAATAACGGCCATAACAACTGGCAGATACATATGTATATAAATTTAGACAAGAAAAAAATGTGAAAAGGAAAATGTTGGTGAACATGTAATATCTGCATATATAGATATTCGTGTTTATCTCTTATTTAATACTGTTTTGTTGTTGATTTAGCAAAACCTTTATTGTACTTTATGATCAAGATCCCAATCGGGATACGAGTTCAATAAACGCTTACTGTACTTCACTTAACTTTATATGTATGAATAAGGATAGGTATAGTCAACAACAATCCAAGGTCTCAAACGCATTTCTGTGACTTCGGTTGGCTGAAAGATGAATCAGTCAAATCACTTTGCACTTCAACTTTTAGTCAAGACTAAGCAGCTCCTTCAGAAGTGTATAACTTCATTCCTACTGGATGTGCAGGTGGCCCTCCATACTCCACAGGAAGTGAAATGTACTCTTTAATTAAACTGTCTGTGACATCTGTATTTCCTGCGAGTATAGTA
Source organism: Ptychodera flava (assembly GCA_001465055.1). Taxonomy (NCBI): domain Eukaryota; kingdom Metazoa; phylum Hemichordata; class Enteropneusta; family Ptychoderidae; genus Ptychodera; species Ptychodera flava. The sequence goes on along the minus strand of LD353919.1, from coordinate 3,674 downwards.
TAACAAGCAACTACCAATATAAATGGCCCCGCTAATAACAAAAGCGACGAAGATAATTTTTGCAAGAATCATACCAAATCTTAGTTCTGGTTAAAAAATTGTAAATGAGTATTTTAGTACATTGTTACAGATAAGTATTATAAAACGTGCCACCAGATGCCACCAAAAATCAATTTCATTAAATACGCATTCAGCTGAAATATTACATATTAAATGATAAGGCAGATATTCCAGAGATCATATTTTCATTTAATTTATAAATGGTACATAAACAGTTCATGTAAAGGGAAAAGTGAGTTCCTCGATACCTAAAATGCGGCCAAAGATTAAGAATAAATCTCAAAGATTATCAATGATAATACAAGTTAAGACTACATGCTTGTTTTGCAACTCTTTTAAGGGCAGGGATGATGTTTTGACTTCACTTTTGATATATATGTTGGATTGTATAGTTAAAGTGCTCTGAATTGGTGTCAAACGCAAGAGGTTGGTATTCCTGCTGCCTATGAATGACACTATAGCAGGAACTAGAGACTTGTTTGCAGCACTACGGTTGCAAAGCTTAGGGTACAGCGTCTGACGGATGACATGAAACTTGGTCGTAAATAGTGGCGAAAGACAAGTATCTTCATTGTCAAATCAGAAAACCATACCCGCAATAAAAAGACATTCATAGAAGGCCTCTGCAACACCCACTTGCGGTTATATATTTAAAGGGCAGCAATATTAAAGATCCTCCTAAAATGATCTGAATGACTAAGTTGGTGCAAAGATAAACGACATAGATGACACAGGTTGGCTCAAAGATGACCGAACAAGTCACTTTTTATGCAAGTGCAAATGCATGCTCAGCAAAGTCGCCTCGAATAACTGAAACTCATTTATTGTGGTTGATTGGCAAATGCTAAAAGGACCCTTAATGTCGTATGGGAAGAAACAGTTCATTATATTTTGATTTAAATGGATGTTTTGACAATTTATATGAATGGAAATGTGAATTCCATGACCTCTCAAACGGACCCAAATACATACAACCTTGTGTCGAAGATGCTGGATAAATAAAGATATGATGTAATGTTTTAGGCACCCATTATATTAGCTATGCTAGATAAAATCCCTCCATTAGAAGTATGATTTTTCTAGCTCAGTAAGAAGTAATGAAAACCCTGCGACTGATAAAACCTGACGAAACACAACAAAATAGGTCTCAAGAATGCTTGGTTGGTTAAGATACAACTAAATGTTTTCATGAAATACATTTGTGTGGTTATAGTTGATATTGGGTGGTCATTTTGGCTTTCAATGAAATATTTGTACACTTTATATAACGAAAGAAACTTATTCTTCAGCCTTGAACCCTCAATATATTAGTTTCTAGGATGCAATTTCAGCTTGATATTTGTTGTGGAAATCAGCTTAGCAATCATCTTAGATTGTCAGTATAAATTTCAGATTTTCATGGTTAATTTTACAGCAAATATAACAATAGATACAAATTCTTCGACCCGTGAACATTCCGAAAGACACCAACATCAGTGGCATAGTGTAGTATGACATGACTTTTTACACACTCAAACAGGTATTTAGAATTTTATGCAAATTTTTATGCAAAATTAAGGGTTGCAAATGTCAGCTAATCAAAGATAAGAATTGCCTGACCCAATATTCCTGGCAAAGAATACTAAAGTGACTCAAACAGCTTCTCATTGAGCTGGGATATGATATTTTAACTATTTTGGAGATCGTTTTGGCAGCCATCTTGGATTTTTATGCAAATTAAGGGTTGTACATGTCAGGCAATGAAAGAAATGAGTTCCTTAACCCCATTTACCTGGCAAAGGAGACCACAATGACTCCAACAGCTTCTCATGGAGCTGAGATATGGCATTTTACCTGTTTTGGAGGTCATTTTGGCAGCCATCTTGGATTTTTATGCAAATTTAGAGTTGCACAGTTTGGCAATGAAAGAAATGAATTCCTTGGCCCTGTTGACCTGGCGAATGACACCAAAATCACTTTGATAAAATTTCATAGAGCTGAGATATTACCATTGTACATGTTTTGGCAACCATCTTGGCGGCCATCTTAAATATATTAAAATGCCCAAGGGTGCCAGGGTGGCATCATGCAGATCCTGATTCAGTAGGCTTTGAAGATACAGAAACCACCGAGAGCTATTGTGGGGCCGAAATTTTTGGGTTTTGTGTTCCGGCACCAGACTATCATAGGGAATTGTACAAAAGTCCCCAGGGGTAGGGGTGGGGTTAGGAGTGTCTTGGTCTCAAGACAAGGTTTGTCTTGCTATGGTTTATTTTATTTCAATACGTTTGACTATGATACATATTGACAATAAAGATTTATTCTACCAACCAGTGTGCGAAATTAAGAGAAAACAGCTTCAGGTCATAAGGACCTACCCCAGGCCAAAGCTTCAGGTCCTTACAGAAAACTGCCGGTCCTCAATAAATGCAGTTGTTAGCGACTATTAAAGTCAACTTCACCAATAATATGCTTTTGAATGTTGTGATATTTAATTTTTTATGTCCTTTTATCAATAGAGTCAGCAAGTATTCACTCAAAATACCATTGTTCACATAGATTGCAGAATAGTGTAAGTGAATGATCATGAAATATTCATCTACATGATCTGGAATCTAAAAAAGATCACAGCCTTCATCTTCCTCACTGTCATGCGCACACATTTATCAATGTTTTCCACCACGGGGGGGGGGGGGACTATTGGACTAACAGGAGAATTTGACATTTTTTCTAGCCATGTCAAATCCCCCACTCTCGGACTTTAAAATGATGTCAAACACCCAGGGGCCGGGGAATACAGGCTTATGCGCTGGCTACATGTGGATGATGAAAGCGAGGAAGTTTGTCTCTCATAACTTTCTATGGGGAATGGTGTTCTCTACATTTCTGTGTATAAAAGCGTTGTTCACGGTTACAGGTTTGTTTCTAAATATAGCTGTACGCGCGCGACATCGGACACGCAGCTTGAAATGCGGACACATTTTATCTATGTTGCATACATGGCCGTTTTTGCAGGTTGTACTCTAAGTCGTGAATATGCCTTTCAGTATTCATCGCCTACTAAGATTTGTTTTCGTCGATTTGCGTGCGCAATTTTCAAAAGCGTAATCTAAAAATGCGGACAAATATTTATTTTTGGATATTAATGAGAGAACTGTGACGTGAGTGAATAACTTAGTACCCTGAAAACAGTCATGAGTAAGGGGAGTGTATGAATAAATTTTTTATGCAAACATTGATCGCTACGACTTTTTTATTGTAATGTAAAAAAGAAGGGAGAAAGTACTTGGTATGTATTTTGATATGACGTATGGATTACTTTCAAAAGTTTTCAAAAAATAAGTATGCTTAAATGTGGCCTTTGTTGCATTCATGAAGAAAAAGATGAAGTTATACTTTTAATTAGAAGGACAAGTATTGTAACTTTTTCTCGATTATAGAAATGGCGGACAACATGAACGGCACACGTCGCCACTCGAATGCATATTTTCTGATCAAAAAGTTTTGCCTGAGCGATTGCTGGGTCACATCGCCCTTTGAAAGCTTAAAGTTATTTAAATGACTCTGAAAAGTTTGACAGAAGTAGTAAGTTTTTGTTCCCAACTGGGATAAAGTAAGAATTTTTACACCATTTT
>LD353912.1:24128-35553 GCA_001465055.1 Ptychodera flava | reverse complement strand
TTCAATATTTTACTATATCATGTCTTGCGTTAAAACATTTGAGTTCATGGAAATTGGTAATGTTAAGAATATTTTCTATATTTTCCTTTAAAAAAACAGCCGTGTTCATATCCTTTATGCAAAGTTTAAAACGGGACAGGTGTTATTTTGAACACTGCGGAAGGTCATCTCCTGATATTGTATGGCCTTGACAACAAAGTAAGAAGTATACATAGATAAAATACTAAGATTAAAGGCCTGCGTCAGACAGATTGTCTTGCCAGGAAATTTACTTACTAGATTACAATTTCTATGGAAAAACAAAAAGCTATGACACCTCCATAATACTCTTACAGACTAGAACAAACTTGATCCTCGGATATAGTCCCCCACCTTTAATTTTATAGTTGGGCCCGTTAACCCTTTGAGTGCTGTAATTTTTTCCAATCAAAATTTTACTGCAACATTTAACAAATTTTTATGAACTTTTCTGTATTTTTTGTACAATTTTGGACCATTTTTGACCTCTCGTATCATGAGCTACATATTTTTAACAAAATTTTGGCAAAAATCTGAAAAAAAAATTGACCTGGGGATATTTAATAGAGGCGACAAAAATTGACTTGGGGAAGATGGGACATGACTGTGTAAGGCAAGAGGTCAAAGGTGGTCAGTGACCTTATCAGTTAACCTGTCATTGTTTGTTGACTGTGTGTTGTAATATCGAAGATTACATATCTTTGAGGATGTCTGGATTAAGAGCTTTATAGCGGCTTACCTTGTTCTTTGCTGATGTTCAAAGATTGACTTGAAATTCTTTAATTTTTTACCAGTGATTAAAGCTTATGATTCACCTTTTATCTTTTTGTTTCATGACAAATCTATCAAGCTCTGATACTGTTTTACACCATTACTTGTGTGTAAAAGGTCCCCATGCCCATTTCTAATGACTTCAAAATTCCGTGTTGAGAAGCTGTGTTTGTTTTAACATCAATCATAGGATCCATAATATATAATGTTTTACCGTTTGTTATTTTTGAATGTAAGGTTACAAAGCACAATAATAACGTGATAGAACTTCTTTTATTCATTTATGCATGTGGTGCATCTAAAACTAAATCGCAGTCTTTCATGAATCGTTTTAAGAATGCTTGCCTGGTTGCTAAGTAGTTATCAGCAGTGCGGCTATTTATGTCATGGGAGTCTCTAAACTGACAAACTTTATCTTTTGCTCAAACTTTCCTTATTCCTTCCCAAAAGTGAGAATAAAAATCCACGGTCACCGTCAAATTTTGGTCGTACAGAAATACCTGAACTTTACTGATGTGTCAACTTGAAAATAACTGCTATCCTTGGAATAACTGAATTGGATAAATTAGAGTTTCAATTTTCAGGCAAGCAAGATGTTAAAGACGTTGTTTACGCCTCAAACATAAAAATGAGTCTTGATACACAATCAATAGACTAGCAAAGTACTGTCAAAGAGAATAGTATCTATACTTTCGGCACATTTTATCTTTAATTAACATCACTGAATAATTTTGTCCATCCAAGCACAAATTTATGAATCTGGAAATTTGTAAGAGTAAAGGCTGTTGATATAAATAATCACCAGACTATTGGCATCAGTAATTTTTCTGTTTTGAAAAACTTCTTTATAAAGACAAAACATATCATTAAAATAGAAAAAACATGCAGTGAACAAACGCTTCTGTTGTTTCATCGTAGATGTTGGAGTCTCTCAACATCGTAGTACACTAACCTTCAGTTATAACAGAAGGCAAACAAAACTCTTGTAATCAGTCTAATTGTGATATATAAACTTAATTAGTGTTTTAAAAATTAAAGCCTTGAAAGCACCTGCAGGACAGATATTAGGGCATAAATTTTGACAATACTTTGCTGGCCCTACTGCTCATGTGGATTCATTCTGAAATGTGGAGCAAATGAATTTTCAAAATCTTTTTTTTTTGGGAAAATTAAAACTACAATTTTTCCCTAAAGAGTTACACAGACTGGAAATGACAGCCAACTTTGAATTTCAGTTCTTTCTCGAAATCCAACATTTGTGACCCCAATTTCGATTCTGAATTGGGAAAGGAATGGTTTAAAATTTTCTGGAGCAGAGTTTATATAATGCACAATTCAGGGCAAATGAAAATTCCACATTGATAAATAATCATAACCATAAAATTTCAATACCAAAACAATGCTCATTGATATAATTTGCTTAAATGAATGCTAATCTGCTCTGTATCTTGCACCAATAAGCAAAGTTTAAGCAAAAGTTTGTTAAAACTTTCAAGTTTTTAGGTAGATACTACCATAAAATACCGTGTTACTCGGATAAAATTGTGTGGAGGTGTAATAGGTACAGGTTGCTTTGTCACAGTAATGTAATATATATATTTCTGTTGCTACCTTTTAATGTAGAGTTAGGAGATATGTCCATTTATTGTATTTGGGAATCGTGATGTAAAATTTTTTCGGTCAGTCATGTGCTTCTTATTGTAAATGTCCATCAATTATGTATAAATTAATTCCTGATGATGTACCATTGGAAAAAAACTCTCAATGAAAAATGTTTGTTCAGAATTGTATTTGAGAGTTCTTTCAATTATCAGTGCATATATGACAAAGATGTGTGATGTAATGAGAATGATTATGTCACTGCCCCCTTTACAACCAAAAACAACGAAACAAAAAATTGAACATTTTAAGGTCCCCGATACTGCAAACATGATTTTTACGGATGAAAGCTACTGTAATAGACCAAGCAAAGTGGATGAAAATCATGATTATATTGACATTGTAGCACAATTTCTAAGCCTACTGTATTTATAGTTGTTTTACCATATTGTGTACTGGCTTGCAAGCTGAAAGGAACTTTGAACAAAAAGCATAAAGAAGAGTATATCATGTACAATGTCCTATATCAGCTCTGTGAAGACGTGCATTGAGTTGGGTGAATATTCAGTTAAATGTACAATGTACGGCAGATTCACAGAGTTGTTGATTTGAGAAGAGACCAGTAAAAGATCTTTTCAGTTTGTCAATTGAATTATTTATTGTCACTGGGTTTTATGGTTGAGAGGAGGGCATGTCATTAAACGATTAGAGGTAGCTTTTCTGTTTATCTCATAATATCATCTTTTGTCAAAAAATTAAAGAGCATTTCTACAGTTTCAAACAACCTAGCTAATAACTTTATTTAAATTATTTGAAAATTTTTGGAATATTTTGTCTTGTCTGGTTTAATATTCACAATCAATGTGCATGACTTGCAATGATAATATTTCACAAGACACTCAAAACTTGAACGGTAAATAAACCCCCTTTAAGTGCATTGATATAATGTTTCTTAACCCTTTCACCACCATGGTTTGTCCCAAATCCATTGTTTTCTATGGTAAAGTTGGACCTGTATACAGGGAACTGGGGGTGAAAGGGTTAAAACATGCTTTACCCCTTCAAGCCTGAATTTCATACCGACATTATCCCATATATGATATGATGTAGGCTGGAAAAGGGTTTAACTTAATATTTCAAAATAGCTAAGTGCATAAAGCAACACGGGAAATTTTGGTTATCTCTACAGGCATACTTTTATCATGATTTCATATAATAGTGAAAAGAGAGAATATAAAATAAGAGAGGTTTCATTTTCTGTCAGTGATATTGTTTCATGTTATGGTATTGTGTGTTGTGCTGTTGCTAAGCTAAAAGCAGAATATACAAACATTGTACAAGCTTATTCCATCTTTAATACAATCTGAAAAGAAGACACTTCCTTTTGTACATACATATTAAGATGTACATTTACATAGTGCTAACCAACTCTCCTTTTTTTGCTCATAAGTCCTGCTGAATGGTGATGTTTAGGATTATTCTTATATGCGCAAGGATTTGCTTCAATATCCGAACCTAAATGCTTATACGTTGTGACCAAATATTTAAATTTTATTTCAACTGGGTGTACTGTACACGAATAGAGATTATAATGCACAATATGGATTGGCCTTTTACAGCAATTAAAGCTATGACAGCCAGTTTGTCATTCCGTAAGGTAACTTATTATAGTAACATAGTACCTCACAGAATGGCATTTACAGCTCGTATAGGTAGTTAGTGCATATTGGATGCAGCGGTGCTTGACCTCCAGCCCAAACTTAAGGGTGACAAAGTACATTGCCCACTCTATAAAATCAGCATAAATTTGGCTTGTAGATAGTATCTGACCAGAAAGCTGTGCATGGGTCAATCTAATACATCAACAGTTTTGTGTAGAAAATTTTTGAACCTTTTGGTTGGTACACAGTCCATGTAGCTGACAATGAGATGCTAATGATATGCGTAGTGTACAAGTTTAAGGTCTCCTTGACTGACTCTCAGCTGGTTGCTCACTTTCTACTATTTTTATAGTATTTTATACAAAGTCACAGATTTATTCTACCTGCAACTTAAAACTGATAGTGATTTTGTAGCTCATTCTTTCCTATTTTTCATAGTATTTGATAGCTGGTATCAGATAGTTCGTGTTCATGTCGGCTACATAGACGATCTGCCCTTTTATTGCCCCAGCCAACTTTAGATTTAGATGCCTTTGGCTCAAGAAAGTTCTTGTAGAATCACTTTGGTTTGCAAAAGTTTTACATATATGTACCTACTGGTGTAGGATTGAATAAATTTAGCTCCAGAAATTGCCAAATTTATAGATGTTGTAAGATAGAGGGTAATCTTATTTTTACACCCTGAATTGAGAAGTAAAGAATCTTTCCCCACTTTGAACTTTACAGCACAGTTGAGAATTGGAGGAGAGGGTGCAATTTGCATCGAAGATGAGCAGCTTCACATCTTTCAATGGGAAATCCAGCCCAGCAAGATGCAGCTCTCACAGCAGTGTCGCAACTCTTGCCAGCGGGGAGATGACTCCAGATGTCATCTCCCGTCCAGTTTCTCCAGCCTACACCAGACTCATAGACCGGATTCAAAACAGGATTGAATCCAATGACAAATTTTTCTCCCTGGAGTTTTTTCCACCCAGAACTGCTAATGGCGCTGTCAACTTGATATCAAGGTACTTTAATAGTTTAAAGGTATACAGTCACCTGTAATCTAAATATGCCCATATATGGTCAAAGGGGCGTTCCTTTTATTCAAAATGCCCAAGTGAGGGCGCTGTTTTTAAAAAGCGGCCACCCGCTAAAAATCTGTGATTGGTTAGATTTCTCTTTCCATGGTGTTTGCCGGATTCAAATAACGCATGTGGAGGACATTCCTGACATTTACAGTTGCCGAAAGTTTTTTTGAAATTTTAAAACTCTTTAACAAATTTAGTTTAGTGTAACCACGCATATGTCTACTAAATCCTCATTTAGTATATAGTTTACTCGTATGGTTGTTAGTGGAATAAATACGACAATTTCACAAACCAAGTCTAGCAAGGTAATGAAAGGAGGATCATAAATGCCTCTGAAAGACTGCCATTGATTTCAACATTTTCCGAAAGCAACCATGAACATAAGCTTTGTTACATGTAATTATACATTGTACAAGTATGAGAAACATTGCTATAGTATTTGCTGCGATAATTTGCTATTGGTTATACACTGTTTTGAGCCAATTAATATTCCCCATTTGTCATGACTTATTGCCAGCTAATCTGCATATATGCAAATTATGCTCATTAATATTCTCTGCATAAATGAATATATTTAAATTAAATTTCTACTCTATCCTGCGATGTACATGTACTAAACTTTCGTATATCTCCTAGGTTTGACCGGATGGTTGTAGGACAGCCCCTGTTTTGTGACATCACATGGCACCCAGCTGGCAACCCTGGCGGTAACTCCCCTACCAGTTCAATGATGATAGCCAGTACGGCTCTAAACTACTGTGGAATGGACACAATGTTGCACATAACATGCTGTAACCAAACCAAAGCTGAAATAAAAAAGTTGCTCAACAAAGCCAAGGACCAGGGAATACGAAGTATTCTTGCCTTGCGAGGAGGTATGTCTACTGAAGCTGTTCTCACCCCAATTCCATGTAAACAAGTTCACAGCTACCATTGATAATAATGGGTTTGGGCCAAACCATGGTGGTAAAAGGGTTGTCAGAATATCACCTGGTACAACCAAATTTGTAGGGATAGAGCATTCTGTGACGTTGCATGATAAATAATTGATGCGATTGAAAACAATTGTAACCTTTTTGGAATGTCTCTATGAAATGGCCTACTTGATAAGAGATCACTCAAAATTTGAAATATTCTTAGATTGTGTATAGTTTCATGTCATAAATTATCATTTAGTCTGGAAATCTGTTGATGTATACAAAACCTCCTTATAGTTTTGACCAGTACTGTAATAGGGCTGTTCGCACATGCAGATGCGTTCATACCCAAAGTTTCATATGCTAAATACACTACTGCTGTAAGTTCAAACAAATGTATTGTCTATTATAACAGCTTGTAGTCAGAGTCATTAATGCACTTGTCTAGTGTCTGTCATCGTAAAATTTGCAGTCTCCTATTAAGTTGTAATTTCATTCTTTTGGCAAAATTGATATTTGCAAATAAATATGAATGTTACTACAATAATGTTATTTGCTAACAGGCTTATTGACAGCTCAATAATGATAAAAAATTACTATTGTTAGTAAGGTAGTGTGCACCTTAAAAGTGTTAAAGACTTTTAAACTTTTGATCAAACTTCCCACTGAAACTTTCAACCATTTTCTCACCAAATAAAGAATAAAAATCAGGTTTCACCATGCAAAGTTTGGTACTAGAAATCACCAAACCTTTAATGATATTTGAAATTTAAAATGGCCACCAACCCTGTGTTAACTCTATGAGGAAAAACAAAATTTTTGATTGTCAAAAAATCTAAGACAGAGGAAATTGTTCTTGCTTCAAAGCCTTTGAAAAGAGCTCCTACAAGTGGTAGATCGGAAAAGAATTGTACAAATTTGAGTCCAAATATGTATCTCCAAGGCACGTTCTCATTCAACCTGATTATATACTCTACATATTGACTGACGTAATGTTTCTGTATTACTTCTGATAGACCCACCTGTTGGAGGCGAATGGAAAACTATGGAAGATGGCTTCAGCTATGCCACTGATCTTGTCAAATTTATAAGAGAACATTATGGGGATTATTTTGTCATTTGTGTTGCAGGTAAGTACTTTGGCCAAAAAAAAAAATATTTTTTGTTTCCAATAACATACCGTAAGGAAATTGGGTAGGTTGGTTGACAGCTTTTTTTATACTTTGTATTTTTATTGGTGTGACCTATAAGAAATAAAATATTTGGCCAAATTATTGATTGCCAGATTGCGAGAGCTCTCAGCATATCAGTACATGTTGAAAATATCCTCAGTTTTCCAAGAGTTTTCTTTGAATAAGACCTATTAATGACTGAAAAAAGTGTATAACAGTGTCATAAGTGTCGAAAGTGGCATGTAAATTCAAAAGTTTTAACATTTGTTGAGATTCTCCCATTTTCAAAAATGTATTATGTGGCAGAGAAAATAAATATATATCATTACAAAAAAAATGTTGACCATCATGTTTTGTGCATTCAAGTAAATGGCATCTTGCTTTTGTTTCTTGGATAATCATGGTGTGTATGCATGGTGTGTATGCATAAGAAATATTGCCATTTTTGTACTTTTCATGAGGGCGCTATTTTAAGAGTGGTGGCATCTGTTTATTATTTAACCTGTTAAAACGTGTAGGCATGGTCCAAATCAGTGAGCAGGATTACTTCTATACACGCCCCAGTTAGCACATTTACACAAACCAACTTTGGTTTGAAAATAAAATAATGAAAATAATGTATAAATTTCACAGCTATATAACTGTATAGCTAATGTTTTTTTAATCAGCTTCATGCAATATCGAAGAACCAGTTATTTACAGATTCAGTATGTCTGTTTTCCCCTTCGACCAAACAGAAAATTTGCGAGATTCTGGCCCAACTTTATTCCCACATCTCTTCAAGATTACCAGACATATAGTTATACATTAATTTTAAAGGTCGGACAGGTCAGTGAAACATTGAAGAATCTATAAATTATGTGACATTTATGGGGTACCATCCGCATACATACCTTGCCCTTCTGAAATGCAAGACAATGCCCTCATCATTGTGTTCTGTATCTATGCAAGTTTATCACAAGGACGGATTTTCAGACATTGTGACCTCTGGATAAATACATTACTTTGCTCAGAAACTGTCACATCTTTCCCAGTCTATTTTTGTCTGATGTAAAGCCAACTTACTTCTAGGACATTTAAAGTCATAATGACCTTAACACATTTTTCCTTTTCCATTGGTTGAGTCGGGAACATTTCATTAATTCGCCCTTTTCTGATACCCTTAACGAGAGATCATGAGTGCAATTTCCTCATGCATGACATCCATAGTAATTTATTGGCCAGTGCCATAAATTTACAATATTTAGGTCAGGAAGAATAATTAGATTGCTCTTCGGAATCATTACTTCTACTTTAATAACCAGTTTGATTTTTTTATTGCTTCAATCATATACTCTGTATTGCAACTTTTATGGCATCTTCGCTGTGCATATTTTTCTGTTTTTTTTACTTGTTTGAGCATGTTGAACTGCTCAAAATTTATTCTGTCAACACTGCCTGTATATGTAATGCCTCTATTATTGTGGATAGTTTGAAAATCTAGACTCAAAGTCATCAGTAACAATGTAACTAGTGGGAGATTTTCAAAAGAAGAAAATCTCTTGTTACCTTTGTAGCTTAAAATTGGCAAAAAAAATTCTGGAACAAATTTTTTTTCCCCTTTAGACCTATGATATAATTTTTGTGTGAAAGTTTGTCCTCATAGTTCACCTTTACCCTGCCAGACCTATCACATCCCTGTTTGTAGAGTCTGTAAAGAGTAATATTGAGCCAATAAAACATACGTAATTTCACTTTTTTAGCATCGTATGTTATAGCAGGTTTTGTCTGTGAAAATCATACAAGATGATCTACGTTTCCAGGGGCCTTCAAATGTTCATGTTTTGTTAAAATGCAACAAATGGGACTTGTTATGCCTCATTGGTGTTTAAACCAGCTTGACCTGATGGTGCAATGTGGCAGGATAGAGGTTAAAATATTTCTGTTAACTCGAGTCATTTTTAAAATGACACTTGCCAAACAACTGTAAATTATTTTACCTGCTGAGAAATAGTTTTTCAATTAATTACAGTACACGGTACAGGCCATGTATCATTATATCATGTTGGTTTGTAGGGGTAACACTTTTTAAAATTTTTTTGAAGTTGCTACTCAAACATGGCTTCGTAAAGTTTATGTTTGAACGCTTGAACTTATCCACCAAATCAATCACCAAGGATTGAAATAGTGGTATTTTCAAAGACAATATGGCTTAACAATGAGAATTCAAATTCTCTACGAAGATTTGATGGTAATTTTTGGTAAGCGAAATGTGAAATGAAATTCAGCTAATGGGGCTCTGAGAAACATTTCAATGTCAATTTATTTTTTATAGTGACTCCTACCTGTTAAGTGTTGGTATTTGCATAATGAGGTCCATTCAGCAAGCCTTTATCCAAGATAGAGTGGAACATCAAAATTAAATTCTATTACTTTGAGAAAATTTACATTTCCTCATCAAATCTTTACTGCAGTTGCTTTTAGATTAGAATAAAAATGTTTGGGATTAAACCATCGAAAGTTCACCAATGCTGAAAAGTTCAAATTCTAACTTTGTGAATTAAAGGTTATGAAAATTAGTTCTTAAATACACTAATTAAATTAATTGATGACGAATGTTCCAAGCTTTTTTTTCAGAATTATTTTATATAAGTGGTTCTGCCATGATGACCAGTTTACCTGTAGATGGATCTGATTTTGCTTCGACGACACACTCAACATTTTTGTATTTTGGTAGGTTACCCACGTGGACATCCAGATGCTGTCAGCTATGAGGACGACTTGAAACATTTACGAGAAAAAGTGGACGCTGGAGCCGATTTCATCATCACGCAGCTTTTCTTCGATTCCAGTCACTTCCTGAATTTCTTGAGGGATTGCAGAAAACTTGGAATCGATATTCCAATTATACCCGGCATATTCCCAATCCAGGTGCTGTAGTCAATTGTACTCCTTTATATGTGTTAGTTTGTAAATGTTCACAAGCAAATGCAAAAAATGTTTTTCTTAACCACACTTGAAACGGGGGTTTGTTTGGTTTTTACAATCCTGTTTTATCTATGAAATTAAATTGCATCTTTGGTGCATCCTACATGCGTCTCTATTGAGTATCCTATATCATCATGCATCTACATTTACTTCTACATGCGATGTTTGTTACAATGATGTATAATAAGCAGTGTATCCCACCTGATATCTTCCTGTACAACATGAGTTAAATCAGAAAGTTGGTTTCCAATCTCCAGTTGTGAGTTTGTGGTGTGTCATTTTCTGCTTCTAAAACAGACAAATGTGAAGCAGTTAATTACATACACAATTATATCGGTCAATCAAAAGTTAAAATTTCTGAACATAATTACATGTATTGTAAATGCATTGCTGTTTTATGTCTGGTGACTGGTTTGTGTGCGTAGTTTAAAATGCAAATTGTTCATTGATATTTAGAACAAAACAACACAAGCATGTAACAATAGGAATGAATGCAACAACAGTCACTAGACAAAAAAGACCGTGATGCGACTATGGGATCTTTTCATGGATTTCTCATAGAATCCAAGTATCTATTGTCTATTGTTTCAATCCTAATTAACAAAACTCTTGATTGCAATGGGACAGGGGTCATGTTGACAGTATAGCAATCAATGTGATGGCAGTCCTCCTGAATGTTACATGCCCATATCATGCCTATTTCACTTACAAATCAATGTAAAGAACAACTTCAAGCATTATAACCTCACTGAAATCCAGTCATCTTGAAAGCCTTTTCACTTTTCCAAAAAGGGATACCAGTCGTTGCGTCAGTTGGTCAAACTCTCCAAACTCACTGTGCCCAAGGATATCACTGATGTCATGGAACCAATAAAGGATGATGATTTGGCCATAAGGAAGTTTGGAGTCCAACATGCTCTTAAAATCTGCAAAGAACTATTTGACAGGTAATAAAATCTCTCTATAAAATATCTCTCTCTCTCTCTCTCTCTCTCTCTCTCTCTCTCTCTCTCTCTCTCACTCTCATCAAAATGCAATGAAAGTATGAGAGTTTCTTTAAATGACATTGATCAATTGTCTAGTTAGAGTAGTGTTCTTGTTCCAGGGTCTGTGTTTGCAGAAACACTACTGTGAAACATTGTCTTTTCAGCAAGCATCCCTTTTTAATGAACAAAGCTAAGGGGCCGTCGATAATAAAAGCTGACGCACAAGAAACGTAATTCCTTCGTTTTACTTGAAACCCCCTCCCT
>LD353891.1:998-15942 GCA_001465055.1 Ptychodera flava | reverse complement strand
CACTACTATTTTGTTGTGGGCAAATAGTACACGTTTGGCTGAGGGAAGCCCAATTAATAAAGTTGGGTTCATCTTAGACAATACACACGTTAGCATCACTTTGACGGGCATTGATGAAACATTTGTGGACGGCATGACAGGAAGGGATCTCTTGATCTCTGTCTCCGATTACTTGTATCTTCGGAGACGAGAAGGGTTTCAGATGAGATTCCGCAATGCATATTTTTGACTCTGCAGGTGAAATGTTAGTTAAGCAGACAGGGCAACACAGCGCGTTGAACATTTGTTTGACAAGTTGACGTCAGTTTTCGACTTATCGAAAGAGTAATGATCTCATTTAGGTCAGAGGTTATCATAGGTTGGGTTCCTCCTCTGCCAACAAGCAGACGTTGATACATGTACATGTAACCATTTGTATATATTTGAACGTTTACTACCTCCTACAGCGATTTGCAAAGTATTCTGTCGCGCTAATCAGTTGTCAATGTTTTGTAACAGTATAGAAAAAAAGGCATCGTATATCATCGTATATCTCCTTTTCCTTAACCTACCCCGGTCACCTTGTCTTTCATTTAAAGTCTCATCTCGCCATATTAGCTGTTGTTGTATTATTTTTAGGATGTGAAAAATTGGATTTAACTAGAAATCGAAGAGTTGTTACAGAAGCTGACGGTACAGAAATTGAAGAGGACGAGTGTAAATCCTAAGAACCTCAGTCCATCTCCCATGTAGATCTAAACATTGAAGGGACAGTAACTGAATTTTGAAGTTTCTGTATTTTTGTTCAAGATTAACAACTGTTTTTTCAGCTTTGCTGTCAAATGGGTTTATGTGTGGCATCGTCTGTCAACTTTTTACATCCAAACCGTCTTCTTCAAAACGGAATTCCGCAATGCATATTTTTGACTCTGCAGGTGAAATGTTATCGTTAAACAGACAGGGCAACACAGCGCGTTGAACATTTGTTTGACAAGTTGACGTCAGATTTCCAGATTTCGACTTATCGAAAGAGTGATGATCTCATTGAGGTCAGAGGTTATCATGTAGGTTGGGTTCATCCTCTGCCAACCAGCGGACGTTGATACATGTATACAAACCATTGTTTTGCATTGAAATTACACTAAACTGCAATATTTGAACGTTTACTACCTCCCACAGCAATTTGCAAAGTATTCTGCCGCATTTATCAGTTGCCCTCTCATTACGCCTCATTCTGCGAAAATCCCCTCTGCTCCCTAGCTCCCACTCCCCTCCCCTCTGCGCCAAGTAAGTTCCTGCTGTCCAACCTCTCGTGAAGGATTCCTTCTCACATAATTACACATCATTACCCGATTACTTTTTAAAACTTGCTTACATCACATGTACGGGGCGTCGAACCACACAGGCTTGATAATCATTTTAATTAAGTTAAAAGAAGTTCATCATTACAGACAACATATCGTACTCTTCCGATGAAGAAGTTTCGAAAACTTGCCAGCAGAAAACGGTGTCCTACCCTCTACTCATCCGATAGTTCACCAAAGTTGCCAACTGAAACAAATAATAAAATTACATGTAAACTCCTCTTGTGGGCTCTTGATAGGATAAGACATTACGCTCCCGCTAGACCACAGTTTGGGAATACCTCAGCGTGTCCTCGTAGGCAGTTTCATTATCAACATCTCATCAATCGATGCTAGGAGACTGTATGGAATGTACATATTTATCAGGCATATGTCTGTCACTTGACTCCGATGCCACATATATGCTCCATGAAGTTGCATTTTGTAGTTACCGTAGAATGCGCCTCTGGAAAGGATATTGGGACTCTACATTTTCTTACAATATGGAAGCTCATTTTGAAGCTCATGGGGTAAATGAAGTGTTAACACGCTTATGAACATCGAAAATTTAATTTTGTCTCCATGATAGAGTGAACACAGGGATGGCGGCTAGCTGCAATAATAGCGCTGTTCACGGTTACAGGTTTGTTTCTAAATATAGCTGTACGCGCGCGACATCGCACACGCAGCTTGAAATGCGGACAAATTTTATCAATGTTGCATACATGGCCGTTTTTGCAGCTAATACTCAGAGTCGTGAATATGTTTTTTAGTATTCATTGTTACACTAGCAGTCACCCACTGAGATGTATTTTCGTCGTTCTTGCATGCGTAATTTTCAAAAGCGTTATCTGAAAATGCGGACAAATATTTATTTTTGCATATTAATTAGAGAACAGTGACGTAAACTGTGAACGGCCCTATTGTAGCCTTGGTTTGCCGTGGGGCTTTGGCTCCTGTCGTGCGACTCGTGCTATATGCAACCAAGCTTGATGACTCCGCAAGCCACACCGAACCAAGCTTGGTTGGGGCATAGCGCGAGCCGCACGACAAAAGCCAAAGCCTCACGGCCAACCAAGGCTATGCAGCTAGGATGGCGGCCATTTTGAATTTCATGTATCGGTAAATATTGGCTGATGTGTTGCTCTGGTAACAAAATTTTACACCGTGAAACCCTATTTTTACTCCTGATTTTGAAAGAGAGTGGTTTAATGTTTCCTTGAGGAAAGTTTGAACAAAGGTTTACGGCTTTCATTGCCGGGGCGCCAACTAACCTAAATGATAACCGCCTATAATAGGTTTTTGACCAAGAGAGCTACAGGGCAAATATCCAAGATCGATATTTTCCGGTTTACAGTACTTGTGTTATTATTTTGCTGACTCCGCAAGCCACACCGATCGCGAAGCTCACCTGGAGATTTTTTTCGCAGGAGGAGTTTAATTGACGATATAGATGTCAGCGGGATTCACTTATTACATCACTGTAATCATATGCAACGACCTATGAGCTGTGTGATATGCTTTTTAATACCTCGTTTATTTACTGGTGTTAAATTAAGGGGACTTATAATGAGGCTTTGGCCTAGTTTCAGAATGACTCGCTGGTAAATTGCCGCCTTAGGTTTACAACTGCAGTTATTCTTTTAATCTAAACAATGTACCGTATTCTAGTGGTTGAGCATTTTATACTTTGAAATTCGTTGAGGATTCAGGTACGCATTTATGCCTGGCGTGCTTTGAACAGAAGCAGCTTGATCATTGATTTGTTATTATATGCAACGAACATCAGCTACAAACGTAACATATGATATTTCCTTTCCTGGCGATAGTTTATTCGTTATTTTTCTTAACCTGAATGTCCTTTTGCCACAAATTTCAGCCAACAGCATTACGTATCATTGTGATCTTCACGGTTTTCAATGGGCGACAGCTGAGATAAAAAGATTACATAATGCACTATTATATAAAAACAGAACTTGTTCAACAAAATTGTTCTGTACTTCTAAATCCTGTGAAACTCATACGTCGATTCCGTTGTAGATTATGAACATACATGTCGTGTTTTACTTAAAAATTTAATTAACACTGCTACGAAAGAGTACATTCAAAGACGAATAAATCACTGTAAAATAGAGGACGCCAGATACGTAATTACGCGTACAAAATGTAGGTGCCGATGTTCAAATTTGAACTAGTGATCATATCGTTAATACCATGTTAAATATTAAAAACACTGATGTTCTAAACATGAACACCTAGTGTTAACAACCATCTCCTTCAATTGTTCAACAACTCGACAATGCAGAATTTTACAATACTGTGAAATAAATAACAATCTTTTGATTTTTACTTTGCTGAGGTTACGTAAAATTCACTGCTGCCTTTCTGTCAGGCAAACATACACAGATTTTGATTTGACGAATTTCACACTAACTGAAAAATATCTCCGGTCTATAATTGCTGAAAGCATGTTTTTTTTTCTGAAAAAAAAGCAATACAAAATAATTTTGCACATTTTGTACGGGTTGAGATTTTGAAACATTGAAAAGAAAATAAGAAAACCACCATGAAGGTTTTAATTTTAACATCTACGTGCAAGATGCGTTCTACTCCTAAACACTTGGTATTTAAATTTTACACCTTTTCTAATCCTGCATTAAAGCGGAAGGTGCGACATTTTTCTTTTAAACACACGCTGCAGTCGTTATCGAGCGGAAGCAAGACCAGAAAGGGTACGTATTCGCTCCAAAAAAGGTGTTAAATTTTAAAGCATCTTTTGACCACAGTGGAAATAAGTCTTCAGACTGTGAAATCCATGCACGATTTTGTTTTTGCTGGTTATTTTATGTATCTTGTTGTGCAAAGTAAGTAAATAAAAAATAAAATAAAAAATAAATCTGTATTATTATCTTGTAAAATTAACTGTATCGTTGTTTGAAATAGCTAAAATACGTGAAGAAACCTTTTTTTCTTTCAGTGGCTGGTATACCCAACACATATGACGGTCTATTAGTATAGGTGCAGTAGCCTGTTTTTGTGAGTAGTTTTCCATGCTGATTACAATATATTTTTTTGAAAAAGGTTCTACAGTGTTTACGTGAACTTTTCTTTTCTTTATGTTTTGATTGGAGAGTTGTTAACTCTGTTGGTGCTTTCCCAAGACCAGCTTAACAAAGTTGTCATATGCATTTGTCCGTCTTATACAAAATGTTTGTATTTTACTCGAGACATAGTGTATTTTTAGAATAAAATAACGCTAATCAATATCACTAGTCTGTTTTGTTATTTCAAGGCTTGAACACCCCCTGAACGCCTAAATTAAAGGTGTTCAAGAAGTGCATATAGTGTGTCTTATAGACATTAACACATCTGTCGTTGAACGTCGTCCATACGTTCAAAAAGTGTTACAGCTCTTTGAAAGCGTAAATGCGTTCAATTTTTTGAACACGTAGTGTGCAAAATCTGCACGCGTGTGTTCAAAAATCGAACATTGGTGTTAAACATATTTGAACACGTATAGTGTTAAATTTCAGAACATCCAGACGCGTACAGACGCGTTCAAAAATGTTACAAAAAGGCGTGTAATTAAACATTTAACTTTACAGTGTAGACAATACCGCTCGACATTAAATTTATAGCCTAGGGCTAGTGATCGCCAAATAATCTGAAAACGTGTGAAACCCATGTCTGATAGAAATTTGTAAGCCTTTCACAGTGTAAATCGAAATGAAGATTAATATCATGTATAACCCGTTATCTCATTTGTAATCATCAGATAGCTTCCATCTGATATTTTTCTTCCTCTGGCATAAACGTTGTTCAAAAGAGGGAAATTGCCATTATTGACAGGGAAAAAAACTGCTGAGATTGGCGTGAACTGAACTGAAAGAAAGTGAAATCCTGAAGGTTTACATTAGCCGATGAGAATTCTATAAATCGAAACCCACTCACGACATGCGACTACTCCGCTGGGTGACAGCTACAGTACGCGTATTGCATAACCAGTCGCATTTTTCGCATCGGCGTCGCATCGCATTCGCATATGCACCGCATCGGCATCGCATCATTATTTTCCTACGTCGCATCGCATCGCATCAACTAGGGAAAACGTAGACCGCATCACTGTCGCAGACGGAGGATGCATCGCATGGCATCGCATCATTATTTTCTTACGTCGCATACGCATCGCATCGACAAGGAAAAAAACGTTGGTCGCATCATTGTCGCCGCCAAAGGATACGTTTCATCGCATCGGTCAATCACCTCGGGTAGCATCGCATTCCGGTGCTGACAGCTCGAAAAATGTACATGCATCTCTTTGAAAGTATAATTTATTCAATCGGTCACATTTTGCCGGTTCAAAGCAATGTAAAATTCGTACAAAATTTTTAATTTGGTAAATAAGTAGTAACGCTTCCTGCTCAAGAATAATGCTGATTAAAGTATTGTTTCTGTAATGACAGTAAGACATTCCACTATCCTTTTTACGCACATGTCTGATAATGTCGTCCTTTTCTTTTTTTTTCCTTGAAGAAAATGAACTTCTAAACCTGGTTTTTCCTAAATTCCTCATTTGATTTCAGAAAAACTTTTGACGTGATAAGTGTTTAATTTGTGATGGAACTATTACCTTCCGACCTGGTTGACATAATAATAATTAAATATTTCTATTAAGCGACATCAATGGAGATATAGGTTATTCGTGTCAAATGTTCTATATTGAGACAAGTTTGCCGAAGTCACATTTTATTACAAAAAGATAACTCTTTACTAGTCGACATGGGCATATGATTCGTACAAAGCCATTACATTTTCGTCGAACTACGTTGCCCAAATAAATTTGCCCAAGTTATTCCTTGTGAGGAAAGTATATTATATCATCTTTATTACTATGAAAACAGCCATCACTTTTATGTACAATGTCGGCACAAATTTGAAGATATTGCATCATTTTTGTTTTCTTGATTATTACCTTTAAATTTATGTTATATGTAGATTATCCCTTTTATCGATACCATGTTGCCTTGTTAATGAAAATCACAGTCTATAAAGTCTATACGATTTTGTAGCTGATATCACAGACATTTTAAAATTCGGTTATGCAAAGTACGATCCCTCAAATGTACTAGATCACAATTGTGGAAGATAAAATTATTGATCATTCACGTACAGGGGATTTTATCAACATTTTCATTAATGATATAGCTTTCGTTTACTTCACCTTTTTCTCAAAATTCGTTTTGTAATAAATATCCTAATGAAGATTTTGACAAATTCGTATGTGATCTCACCTACACTACACTTATACCATTACTTGTACTAACCTCAAAGGCAGCAGCGGTTTAAGAATGACGCATTCTGTTGTAAGTCTTGGTCATATGTTCAGTTATTTATACTTAGCTTAGCCTAACGACATTGTTTGTTAGCCCACAGGATATCGCGAGCAATATTCGTCTGGAAGTTATGAATATGATCAATACATATCATGTATAAAACTTTTTTCATTGTGCAAACGTTACCTGTGCCTAATGTGTGACTATTACTTACCATAGCTATCTCTGTATAGTATTTCAAAGAAAACAGTCCATATCTGTTAATTGCCCACCCTAATCTCCTTCATTAATTCGTTCTGCCGATCACCTACGTAGGGGCTTATCGCACAGACCAAATATTTCGTTAGCAGCTCATAAGGTTGGTCAAGGCGATAAGCCTCCGCCGTTTCAGTGTTCATTTTCTTCAAATTTTCACGCATTCACACTACAAATCTACACAATTGTGCCATAAGTATTGAACTTTATTACACAGGTTGAAATTTCCCCCAAAATGTGAGCGAATCGAATTTTTGAATTACTTTATGGGACTCCATGGGTCGCATACGGATTTCTGCGTTTTACTTCGTTCCGTTTTTGGCACTGCATCGTAACTTCTGGAGAGTGTAACTTGGTGCCACGTTGACGGATTAGTTTTATTTTTATTTATTTATTCACGATGAAGGATTTCCAATTTACAAGCACAAATCGGGGAGATAACCCAATAAGGTTGTAATCTTCCATTGGGTCCTTTAAACAATAACTGCAAACAATAAAGGTTAAAGTCTATATAAACTTTGAGGACTAAAAAATAAAAATGCGAATAAAAGCAACATGAAATGTTATTTTTCTACATTTGCCAGGATAAAAGGTTTTTAATTGACTTTTAAAAACATTAAGATTAGTGCTACATCTTATAGTGTATGGTAATGAATTCCAGTGTTCTGCAGCACGAATAGCAAACGTTCTCTGTCCACTTGCAGTGCGGAATTTCGGAAGAAGCAATTTCAAAGTAGAAGCTGCACGTGTGTGATAATCATGAACATTTCTGAGTGGAACGATTGCTTGTATAAGGTAAGGTGGCGCTAAATTTATGATACATTTATATGTTAAAATACAGTTAAAATAAAAAAACATGTAACTTGATAGATAAAACATCAGCCAACTCGTAAAGGAGATCAGTTAAAGTCATAAAATCAGCATCGAGAAGAACTCTAAGCGCTCTCCTCTGTAATTTATACACACTGTTAATATTCTTGGCAGTCGTATTTCCCCTTACAACACAGCAATAGTCTAAGGCTGATTGTATCAAACCGAAGTACAAAGTTTTACTGAGGTGGAGCGGAATGAATTGTTCAAACGTCGAAGTAGGCCTATTCTCTTACTCAATGAAACGCAGACCTTATCAATATGGTTATCCCAAAACATTGTCTAAAGATACTCCAAAGATATTTTTAAAAGGAACACACAAGAGATTTGATGTTCATTAATCGATATATCAAGAACGTTCTCCAGTGTCTCAGCATCGTATAGTTTTTGCCGAGAGCCAATTAGCATTACTTTTGTTTTACGTTCGCTGATAACCATGCCATTGGCCTTTACCCCATTGGAAATAGGGGTAACTTCATTTTGAAGTGAACGATTTACATAGGAGATTGAGGCTCCAGTCCTTAGAAGGGTCTAATCGTCAGCATACATATCAAGATTTGAATTTTGTAAAGAGAGGGTAAGTCATTCATAAAGATTGTGAAGAGAAGAGGACCTGAAATGGATCCTTGTGGAACACCAATATTTATCTTTTCCATATCTGATAGTTTGCCCATGTAGCAAACAATTTGGGAGCGGTCTGACAAATATGAATTGAACCAATTTATGACATCTCTATTACATCTCTATGTAAACCATTTAAAGATAATCTCTTAACTGAGATATGCAAGATCGAAAACTTTAGAAAGATCCAGGAACATTATTCCAGAGATTCGTCCTGCGTCTGTATTTTCTAATAATTCGTCACAAATACGGAGAAGGGCAGTTTGACAAGAATGCTGCTTTCTGAATCCTGACTGCTTGTAGTAAAGAAGGCCTCTATCAGACAAATATTCATATAACGTATTGTGTATATGGTTTTCAATCATTTTTATACAGCTGGTAAGATTGAAATGGGCCTATAATTTGACATCTCGTTCACACTACCGTTAACCTTATAAATGGGAGTTACTCGGGTACATTAAATGTGGATAGAAAGATTGCATTGTCAATACTAGCATTCGACACATTTGTAAGGGACGGTGAAATGATAGAGGCACCATAGCGCAATAACTTTGCATTGATATTATCAGTACCTGTCGATTTAGCATCTAATAACATTTTTGTGACAAAGTCTTCGCACGTACGTGGAATGCGAAATGAATTTTCAAGGACTTTATTTCTCAAATTATTATTTAAAGAGGAATAATCGATATTCTTATCTGTTGAAACGTTAAGCGTTTTTGAAATATTCACAAAATGGTAATTGAAGGCATTTGCAATAGCAGAAGAGTCTGTGATCATAGCATTGTTAACAACTATAGGGATATGTTCATGCTCCATTGGTTTTATTGTGTTATTGTAAATATTCCAAACTGCCGTTGGGTTTGAGCCTTTGCTTGAAATTGAAAGTTCTTGAGTAAAATAAGCCTTCTTTGTTTTGTTGATTAGATGGACAACTTTGTTCCTTTCCAGTCTGTAATCGGCAAGTTTGCTAGCATCACGTTTCGAGAGCTTCAAAAGGGGATCCTTTTTACGTATAGCATTTAGTACATCTTCGTTCATCCAACCCGGTTGTCTAAACTGTTTAACACGTTTTTCGATAAATGGCCAGGTGGTAGTTATAATAGTGACTGTTTCGAAAACAAAAGCTATCGTGACAAACGTGAACAAAAGCCGTTACTTTATTCAGAATCCACCACTTTTCACTTTCACGCCTAATTTAGCGTAAACAAAGCAGAGTATCAAACAATCTAAGACACAGTTTCTCAAACACTTAACCATGCTGATTACCACGGTAACAGCTTATCCACAGCCATTACCTACTCGTACTTATACTTTATTAAGTGACAAAACTCAAAAACGCACATTTTGGCCAAAACAAACAAACGCAAATAAGTTTCGAAACATTTTCACAATTTTCGTAATCTTCAATAGGCAAGCTAACAAAATATTCAATGCATGTCTGATGTATAAATTCATTTTAACTGTGAAAACCAGTTATCAACTGCATCTAATTTTTTCAGACAAATTGACTTCTTGCTACTCTTGTTCCAAACAACATGGAGATCTTTTTATTCAAATGATAAAGTGTGAATTGATGTCATCGTTTGTCATCGGGAAAAGGTTTGTGATTCATCCACAGACGTTTGCGGGAATCGGATCTCTCCTTTGATCAACAGCATGTCGAATACCAATCATACAACATAGTTAAAGTTGTTGCCCAGTATCCATTAAAAATCCATGTCCGGGAAGACGAAATATTTTACAATCGTTATCAATGTCCATCTATGAGGGAAAGCGGGCCTGTGTCGTTCAAGCGTGTGTCTTGAAAATAACCCATCCTGCCGTCAATTTTAATCGCTAGCTTGCCAACAGTGGTGTATTGGATGAAGGTAAACGCCGGGCCGCCGACTTTCTCGATCTGCCGCCATCCCCTGCTTCCAATACTGATGGATTTTCAGATTGTGAATATCTGTAGGATATGCAATGCTCCTTGACGAAATGTGTTGGTGATTCAGCTTATGGCATGCTTATGCTATGGAATAGTCGATAGCTAATTTGTCACATGCACCATTGTGTCAAATTTGAAATATCTTGAGGGAATCACAATCGATAGGCGCAGGCAAGAAAATATAACTGCCTTCTTAAGGTTACCCGAAACAGGGGCGATTTGAATTGAACTCATGACCGTAAACGTAGCCTAGCAACTGTGTGTTGTTCAGTGTAACCGTGTTCATAAAGTAATAGAAGTTCATGAAAAGGGTGATCGCTTGTAAGTGAAAGACTTGTCTGAGAACGATTCCATTCTCTGATTTCCCTATTATTTCAAATGCAACATCACAGACAAACTTTAGGTGCTATGATGAAAACACTTTGATTTTACTTTGTCAATATACATTCTCACATTCGTGAACTAAACACCCCAACAGTTACTCCCGCCGTCGACCAAATGATTTATCTAGATTATTAAACTGCTCCCTTTTCAGAACGCAGCATTTACCATCCGGTGACATAGTCCGAAGAAAATACATGTGCATGATACAAAATACATGCACGTATTGGAAGAATTTTCAGAAGATCGGGCGGCGTATTTTTATCACGTTTAATTTTGTACACAGCAACTTTTGCAAATTTCTGGATAACATAAATATACTTCGAGATGTTAACAGTTCCGATGTGTTACATTGCAGAAAAAAACTAATACATTTGTAAAGTGATCCACCGAGAGCGTTCTCCGTAACTGTACGCCCAAAAGAACCTCTTTGTTTCAAAGGTATACAGGCTCCAAGCCACAACTATGTTGAACTTCGGAACATGTTTACTGAAATGCATTTTTGAGTTTCTAGTACCTAATAACGGTCATATCGCTTTAGCTGTTAGACCTGCTTTCGCCAGAAACCGACCATGATAGTGCAGTGCGTTAAGGACTGGTCAGTTTCTTCGGCCGGGGGAGGGGGCGGTGGATTAATTTTTGCAGACGTCAAAAAGTGGCTGATCCCCGGCCCCTATTCCAACCTTCGAAAAAAGGTTGACTCCCTATTCCAACTTTCGAAAACAGGGTGACTCCCTATTCCAACTTTCGAAAACAGGGTGACCCCCTCCCTGCTCGCGACAATTATAAATATAAAAGGTGGAATATAAATTCAATAAGTCACTTTATATATATATATATATATATATATATATATATATATATATATATATATATATATATATATATATATATAATTTAGGGGTACATTTTAAACATTCCGTCATTCTGTGTTTTAATGAAATTGTTTTCATGACAGTTGTAACATAGGAACTTAAAAGTGTATAATCTAAAGTTGAAATACAGTGTTTTGAATGAGCTGTGAATGTATTCCACACTTTTTATGTATAACCAGATGTCCAGAACTATTGTACGAAAAATGTGATTGTGAAATATTAGTGCATGTTGCTTTCTAATACTGAATTTTCATAGAGAAAACAGAAAAGTGTCAGGAACTTGTCATGCTGTTCATATGAACTGCAGATTTCACAATGATTAGTACACTTTGCAATACAGACTTTCAATTTATAGACATCAAGATATTTCTGACATATATCTCTGATATATTAAAGCTCCATAAGCTGTATCTTTTGGCTATTTTCACAGAACTTTTGCTTTGAGGTTTCCCTATACTTTCTGCATTGAATCCCTAAACTGTAATTTAATGCCAATTATTCAGCATATCAACAAAACCTATAAGAGTATAATCTACGTTGTTATTGTTGAAACTTTTATTCAAGTCCGGACTAGAATTCATTTGTAAACAATAAACAATGATCACTACACACATATAGTCTAGTCGGAAGGTAGGGTTCCCATGTACCCCATGGATGTATTTTTTAACCTATATTTTTGTAATCCTTAGGGTCTATATTTAATGAATTTGATGTTCCCAAAATCAAATAGTGTCCCATGGGGTTCATTTGGCGCCATCTTTGCCGCCATCTTGGCCGCCATCTTGGATTTCAACAATGGGGTAGGGGTCACGTATTTACCGCTCGACGGAAACAGAAACAATAAAATACTACAAAGTTACATATTTAGAAAGCCAAGATCATGGCCTTTTGATTGATATATAACTTAATAGGGATAAATTAATATTCGAACCTCGATTAGACTTTATATCGGCCATTGACCGTAAATTGTAAAATTTGCTAAATTTCACACCCAATAATTAAGTTCCCGTTCCTCCAAACAATTTTTCATAAGGTATTTATATATTTTTTGGAGAAACTCAGTGCAATGAACAAGAAAAACAACATTAAAAGTATGTGTCTTGAGGTTTAGTGGGTGCATGAGCTTGTTTTCTTATTACGAGGTATGCCATATATCCGTGTGTAACATAAGGGTAGGGGTAATGTTTCCCTTTCTGTTTTGAATCATGAATGATGAAACCATAAAATTGTTACATTTTTTGAAAGTGCTGCATCAGACCTTTCTAAAAATATATAGATTTATGGGGAAAAGGTGCATGTTTAGAAGTTACAAAGCTTAAACCTATCGGTTTGTGTCGATTTTAAGTGATTTTTTAAGAACGAAATTACAACCTATGGGGTAGGGGTAATGTTTCCCTTTCTGCCTCGAACCATGAATTATGAAACCATATAAATGTTATACTGTTTGAAAGCTCTGAAATAGGCCTTTCCAAACATGTATAGTTTTATTGGGAAAAGTCCATAGTTTAAAGTTACAAAGCTTATGCCTTTCAGTTTTCGCAATTTTAAGTGACTTTTTAAGAACGAAATTACAACATATGGGGTGGGGGTAATGTTTCCCGTTCTGCTTCGAACCATGAATTATGAAACCATATAAATGTTATACTGTTTGAAAGCTCTGAAATAGGCCTTTCCAAACAAGTATAGTTTTAATGGGAAAAGTCCATATTTTAAAGTTACAAAGCTTATGCCTTTAAGTTTGTGTCAATTTTAAGTGATTTTTTAAACAAAATTATAATATAAGGGGTAGGGGTAATGTTTCCCGTTCTGTCTTGAACCATGAATTATGAAACCATATAAATGTTATACTGTTTGAAATCTCTGAAATAGGCCTTTCCAAACATGTATAGTTTTATTGGGAAAAGTTGCATATTTAAAAGTTACACAGCTTAAGCCTTTCAGTTTGTGTCAATTTTAAGTGATTTTTTGAACAATATGCACAAAACAGTTAGTCCGTTGGCCAGGTATCGAAATCATCCCCGCTAAGGCATTTCACCCACTATGATTTTCTGTTAGCTAGTATTCTCAGCTGTTATCATCTGCTTATTTTCCATTTAACTGATGGTGTGTGAGAGTGTAACGACTTGTTTGTGAAGGGCTGTCACGCCCTCGGAAGTAAAATAGGAATGGGTGAGGGGTAACATATTTACCGCTAGTCGGAAACAAAAACAAAAAAGTACCATAAACAATACATTCTTAGAAAGCCCGGATAATCCCCTTACCATTGGTATAGAACTAAATGGGGATAAATCGATATTCAAACATCGATTAGATTTTATATCGGACATGAAATGTAAATTGTAAAATTTGCTTAATTTCAAACCCAATAATTAAGTTCATGTTCCTCCAAACAATTTTTACAAGGCATTTATATATCATTTGAAAGAACTTAATGCAATAGAGAAGTAAAAAAAAACATTAAAAGAGTGTATCTTCATGAGACTTAAGGGTTGCGTCGATTGTTTTCCAAATATATGGTATGCCGTACATCCCTCTATGATATACATTTAAGGGATAGGGGTATGGGTAATGTTTCCTCTCCTACCAAACGCAGCGAATAAGGAACCCACATAAATATCATATCTCTGAAACACTAACGCAGTTGTTTTTCCTACAAGATATGGCTTGATGGGGTAAACTCAAAAATTATGCAGTGACAATGCCTAAACTCAAAAGTTTGTGTTACTTTACTGACATTTACTTGTTAAAAGGAACATAGAAAAATACTCCATAGGCATTAAATAGCACTAAAAAGTTAAAATGGTGGTTAATAAAAGACGTTTTACTAATTTCAATAATTCAAATTAGGGAAAGAAAGTTAACAGCTATAATATGTCAAAAATTGTATATTCCAAACCCACAAACACTAAATTGGATGTCATAGTCGTCATGCTAGGTTGATATGACAGCAGCAACAACCAAACCCTTTTCTTTAATTGTATCGCGAGAGATATATAAGTAATAAAGCACCACCTTGAAAGGATACCACACGGTTTCGACTGGTAAACAACATATACGCACGAACTTCAGTCGCGCGTATAAGGAGTGAAATGGTCAAAACCGAGCTCGAGTGGTGTACCCAACTTATAGGGGTTGTTTATCGCTATATTATATCAGTACATTGAAACTTGTGATGAAAATAAAAACAATGTGAAAGAAACCCACATTGGAGATAGGAATGGCCAACTTTACAGTATATCGTAAATATATGCACAGTCACGTGACCGTCTGGGCAAATCAGAGATCACTATTAATAGTGTTACTTTTAATACCACACGGGAACACGAGAGAATCTTTTATCGCTCAAAACCAATCACC
>LD353880.1:58260-76120 GCA_001465055.1 Ptychodera flava | reverse complement strand
GAGCATATTATAATATATACAAATACAAAAATGCAGCACGCAAGCCGGTATGCACAGAGGAAAGAGAAAGCTGATGACAGGGATGATCCTCAAAAGTTAGAATGGTTGCTGAATCATGAAATCCACTATCCAGACCTGAGAGAAGTAGAAAATGTTCAATATGTAATTGGTTATGCTCCGAAGACAGGACGTGCTGCTGCTGATATAAGGCGAAAACTCTTTCCTGGTGCAATTAGCTAGTTCTTATCAATCATGCTTGTCCAGAAACTGTCTGCCTGCAAGCTGAAGACCATGGTCTGTTGAAATTTGAAGAAAAGATGCTGCAGATGGCAAGTGAGGCAGACATACTGTTTTCCATAGGACCTCGCATCTATGATTATTTTGAGAATGCATACAGGGCAGAAGTTCAGGGTAGAGACTTATCAGTCATTCCACATGAGGAGATTCTTCCACGACCAGACACGTGTTTCTGGGTGAAAGAACCGAAGGAAAAGCCAGTCATACAACACCACATACTAACATGTGGTCAGATGGATGCACAGAATGCCATAGAAGGGTGCAAGTCTATCGCAGCTTCCATTGGTACTGCAGCTAATCTGCGAAAAGCAAACTACAGCAGCCACCCAGAGTGGAAGATACAAGGAGTTTCTGAAAAAGCTGGCAAGATCGAACAGAAGATTTTAGCTGATGCAGCAGAAAGTCGATACGTAAACCCCAAACTCCTGCCAGGGCACTCAAGAAAATCTCTACTTACAGCTCTACAACAGTCTCATCTCTGCCTACCTTCACCATGCTATTGGGATTACAGCTTTTATGGCTTGGAAGCAATGACTTTTGGGTTGCCTACTTCAGTTGATGAGGATTCTCATCTGGCTCACTTTGTTATGAAACATTTAGAAATGTGTGTTGATTACTGTGTCATCAGAGATTGTGAAGTGAATCTGTCGAAGAAAATATCAGAACATTTAGAAAAGACAACTGACTCTTTCAAGAAGGCAAATGCACTGAAAATTGCTCTGACAAAGTGTGAAGTTATCACTGAAAGTTTTGCAAAATTTGCATCATTATTAAAGGAACCAATAAAGGAAAAAAGTGAAGGTGACTGCAAAGGCCAAGCTTTATGTGGTATGTATTAATTATGTTCAAAATCACATATCCAAAAAGCTGCAAATCTTACAAGGATAGCTATTGCTATCATTATGTCAGCTAGAACATTAAAATATATAGCAGAAATGTTTTTTATTATTTGTCGGTATGCAGAGACAAGATTCTCATGTTCTTCACAAAGTAACGTCACTTGAAATGTTGTTACGATTAAAACGAATCGGCATAACTTTCAATTTTGAAAGTCTGCACGATGAAATTCATCATTGCATTTGTATCAGAAGTTAGAGTAACCAAAATATTTTTACTTTTTCTTTATTGGACACCCACAGCACATAAAAATGACAAAGTTATAGTGAAAAGTCAGTTAAACCATGAAGGACATTATGGAAAACAAAGACATGAATTGTGAACGTACCTGTGTACAGTAATGAATTTCAAAACAAGTAGTTTAAATAGTATGCTACACTACGTAGCATTAGCCTAGAATCCTATTCGTCCGCTTGTCTCCGTACCTCCGACGTGGGTCGGAGGTACGGAGACAAACGGACGAATAGAATTCTAAGCTAAAGTAGCATATGCTAAAACTAAGTTTGCATTAATCTAAAGCATAATGTGAGTGTGTTGACCATTTTTCCTTGTTACATTTTGTACTACACCAGCTGATGTAAGACCAAACTATCAACAAAACAACCAGAAAATTCATAAAAATTAGTTAAATGTTGCATTAAAATTTTCCTGGACAAATTACAACACCAAAAGGGTTAATGTTGGTAATTTGTGTACTGATTTGATGGTCTGGCACACTATATGACCATTAAATGAAGAACCAAATCAAGGATAACAGACATGTAGTCAATCATGGACATATTTGCAGACTATTTCCCGACATCATTTCTTTTATCTTCTTTTACCCTGAAACATTGAATATTCAAGTTATACACGTTTAGGACTACCAACATCAGTTTTAGTTGAGGAATTGTGAGCATTTGTCATCAGTACAAATTATTAATATATTAAATCCTTTAATTTAGGAAACTAATAACAAAGAAATAAGTCAAGGACAACCTGAATTCATCATGTTAATAAAAAAAAGTACTATGTTTTTAACCATCTTTATTATCTTATTCCAGATTTCCCAGTTAAAGTCGTCTTGGATGAAAAGATGCTCGAAAAACGTCTCACAGAACTAGAAGAAATAGAAGCCCTCTCTGTTCAACTTCAAAGGTTGCGGGAAAGGAAAAAGAATCAGGTGAAGGCTGCATGGGGAGAATGTGAACAAGGACTGAAACGTAGAGTGCAAGCTGTGCTGGCACATGAAGACCGTTGCGATGAAGTAAAGAAAGTCTGTGTGGAGAAAGTTGGTCTGGATCCAACAACTGCGACAGCAGAGTCTTTATCTCTACAGGTTGAAGCAGACTTGTAGATCTAGAAATCTGTCCAAAGCACTGGAATCACTACTGATAACACATGAAATTAGAGAGATAGCTGCCGAAGTTGGAATAACACTGCAGTTGAAAGCTGTATATGACATAGTGAAGTTTGCAGAAATTGAAAGTTTCTTCATCAACCGTAAGTTGTTCTACATTTTGCTCACTTAATTCATGACAAAGGATGTTTGCTTGGCAACCTGTCATTCATCTCAGTTAATTTTGTAGCTTTCGTTACAGAATTTATTTGATCTTTTTGAATCATAAAAAACTTGTCACAGAATTTAAGTGATTGTTAATTTATCATATATCACATAGCTGCTATGTATAATATACCATATCCTTGTAAATGCAACCCTAGGACATTGTAAATTTGCTTTTCTTCTGTTTTTACATTGTAATGAGACACCTTGTACAATTATAGAAGTATTGATGTGACACACACATATTTACACGACATGATTCTGATTACTTAGAAACATACAATTTACTTACCAAATAGAACTGCTAGCATCCCAATTTATTTAGACAAGGGGAGGCTATATTACATGTACTTGTCCTTTGAATCTAGACTGCCATTATCTATGGGGAAACAAGAAAGTATTATACTGTAAAACTGTACACTCCACACAGATTAATGCCCAACATAGGGTTGCGAAGGTGTAACCAAATGTGAATAGAAAATGTTCATATACATGCAGTGAGCAAAATCATCTATAAATTGACACTTTCCTTGTCTCTGACAATATGCCTATGTCTTCTTCAATGACGAGACAGAAAAAACAAAATTGGTGTATCCACACCCTGTACAAATATTTAAAGGCAAAATTTCAAAAATGATCGTTAAATATGCACAGTACTAATTATTTGACATGAAACTGCAGACTGAATGTCTTTCAGACAAGATCTTGTTCATTAGCAATTGTTTGGTAATCATAAGTGATATATAACTTCATTTAAAGTGAAAGCATGAAATATGGAAATTAGTCGTTAGCTCAAAAGAACGCTCTGAATGTCACCTTCTACTTTATGTCTTTGCATAGTCGATGTACATAAAAAGTTGTAATTTACTAGGTGTTAAAATGAACATATTAAACTGCTATAACTTTGAAAACTGTAATACACTAGTAAGATCACACCACCTTAGCATATTTAAAATGTCTTTGACCCAAAACTAATTGTATACACTCCACAAAGTTCAAACTCATACATGAATTTACCTTCTGAAACAATTAATTTTTTCTTCTTTCAGGAGATGGCGGGGGAGTTCAGCCTCTTACATTTCATGGTGAAACAGAAGACGATGGTCATTGTAACATAGATTCACAGGTAAGAGAAAATATATCATGGGTCTTTGACCTTCAAATATAAAGTGTGTCTCAGCAATAAGGATAAACAAATACTTCAAGGTTTCAGGTCTCTTGTTGGTTGAGAGGGTTTGTTGGCAGTGCTAAAACAGAACCTATGCTGCAACACTAAGCACTGAGATAATACCAACAGAAAAAATTAAGAGTTAAAAAAAATCATATTAGTAAAAGTCCAT
Source organism: Ptychodera flava (assembly GCA_001465055.1). Lineage (NCBI taxonomy): Eukaryota > Metazoa > Hemichordata > Enteropneusta > Ptychoderidae > Ptychodera > Ptychodera flava. The sequence goes on along the minus strand of LD353880.1, from coordinate 72,043 downwards.
GTGTGGCATAAATTTGAATGTGCATTTTAAGAAATGCCAAGTTTAAACATGAGGTATTTCACCATTCAAAAACTAACTTTTCGCGATCTGCCTGAATGATACTGTCATGGCTGTGCACGCATGACATGTGATTTACATTTATACCGACTGTTCAGAATACTCAGTACAAGGCGCAAGTTTTCATTCAATGACAGTTTGCTGTGTGCTCAAATCTTTCTAAATTTTTTTCTCAATTTATGGAAACAATCATTTTAAAATGCTAGAATCCCACATATTTATATTATGTATATAGCAGCTGTAAATCCTCCACAAGTGAGTATACCAGTACACAAAAGTGGGTAAATTCTCTTCATGTGGCAATTCTTTGGGACACCTTGCCAACATGTCACACTCAAATTAAATATTGTTCATACTTGCCTGCATTAAGGGTTATTTCCTCAAGGAATACACTGAGATTTTTTCCTTCAAGCCACCCCATCAGTAGTATCAGAATGAATTGCAACAAACTACTGTATTTATTTGAATCTATACATTCAGTAGAATGCATGTAGACCTGGAAATGTTGTTCACAAATTGTGCCATGCTACATCATATCTTGACCCAATATGCAACTGACTATCAGCAAGGATTTGTAAATGCCAATATCATTAAGGATTCTGAGGTGACATGTTCTTTTGAATACCACATCATATCATGTTCATCATATATTTCAATATGCTATCTGACAGACATATGGCAACAATGGTGTAGTGATTCATTGAAAATGTGATAGCAATGGCAAATTTTTGTACACACAGGTTTGATTGACAAGATGTGTGCATATATCTTTCCTGATAAATAGTGATTTAATGTGTTTTAGGATGAACAACCTCCCTTGTCACAGCAAGCAAGTGGTCAAGTTGTTGAACAAATATTTCAGACCAACCTGGAACAAGGTGAGTATTCATTAACAATATAGATAACATCTTTGAGCTTGCTAGCTTCTGAGAACCCACTTAGTTTTTACCAAATAATGTATTAAGTAGCAGCCCTTGTGACACATAAATTACCCTTACCAAAATTCGCCCAACATTTTGGATACTTTATATAGCCCGTGAAGTGTACATATTTCTCGAGACTATGTATTATCTTTGTACAGAATCATACAGAAAAAAGATACATGTTTTACACATAGGGTGTACCTATATAGTACACAGAATCAAATGTGATGCTACTTAAAGGTAAACTGTCACCTGTTCCAATTTTGTCACAGTTACCATGTAAAGAGAAAATCTACCCAATCACAGATTTTAAGTGGGTGGCCACTTTTTAAAAACAGCGCCCTCACATGGGCATTTTGAATACCAAGGAACAGTCTTTGACCATATATGGGCATATTTAGATTGAAAGCTATCCAATATTGGGACGCTTTGTATACGTAAAGTGTACTTAATTTGAGGAAAACTCGGTGAAAAAAGTATGCATGGAGTGTACTTGCTGTGGAGGGGTAAAAAAGTGTACACGTGGCGTACTTGATTTCCTCGAGCATAAACAAATACTCATAATGTATATGCTAGTCATCCATCATCACATCAGCTGCTGGGGGGGGCGGGAGATGGGGTGTTTGATTGATAGGGGTTACTCATTCATACAGTATTGGTAAGTTACCTTATGAGTTTATGATGGTAAAACAGCAAACTGACATTGACAACAACTCTGAACTAGATGATTGCGAGAGTGGAGTGGTCGGAGAGGCAAATGCAGAACCGGAACGCGGAAGTACTGGTGACTACCGATAGTGGAGCAGCTTTCAATGCCATTGATTCTCACGTAAATAGTCCAATATTTTGATATGTTGCATATTCTTTTGCGTGATTAAAAATAACTATTCAAACGCTAAATTCTTTAAATCGATTGCTCAGTCACCCCTCACTTTTAATACTTTCCATACACTGTGTTTTCTCAGCAAAAATTAAAATGGTATTGACCTGTAGACGCGCATGTTATTTGCCCTAAATTATTTATGCTCGGACAGCATAGCTTGTTTCTAAATGCGTGAATGGACTGAATTTGATAGAGCCAATTGCAAAAATCTACCATCTACTGCACAGGGTATTGATTGACATAATTCCATAGGTTGGCTTTTACATGACATACAGGCTTCTTTGAAACCATGTTTTTTTGTCAGTATGTAGCTCAAAATTACACAACCAATGATGGAAGATTTTCAATTTAGACATTTTTATTTGCCAACGTACAGAATGTAGAAGTAGGAAAATCTGCCTTACAGTAGACTACACAGAGAACACAATTTAAGAGAAGTCATATTTTGTTTAATAGTGTTATTGTAAAGCTTATTGAATTACACGATTGTACATGCATATTAAAATATATACAACTATTGCATACAGTGAACCTAGGATACTATTAGGGGGGGGCATTTATAATAATATGAAGATTTGCAGAACATGCAGTATATAGATAATTAATTGCTTTATATTCTTTATTGTAGAGGAGAAGGCAAACATAGTGGTCTGCAATAAAGACACAACAGAATCATACCAAACACATACAAGATGTTCTGGACGGAAAGCTGTACAAGAAGCATTTTCAACCAGATGGATTCTTCATCCAAACTGATGATGAAAAGAAAAACCAGGAGCTACATGTCTCTTTTCAAATCAACTTTGATGTGTAGCACTTTTCTGTTCATAAAAATTCAGTGTTTGGCCTGTTTACATTGTTGTGAATGATCTCCCTCAAGAAAGGTATGCAATGCTACTGAATTTACAGGTAATGTCCTAAGTACAGGCTATTTCTGCTTGACCACGTTACTTACAAATTTGTTTCATTGTGTACAACAAGTATGAAGGTAAAGTGCATACTTTATTGTCCCATAATCCAGTTTTCTGTTCAGATGTGTTTGTTTGCAAAAGGGTAGAACATCTTGCTGTCATAAATCAATTTGAAGAGTTGAAAGAAAAAATTGTGCCTGACAGTCTTTTCACTGTTCCATTCCACATATTTAACTTTTACATAAAGAAAAACAAGCAGTTGTGGCCATCCCTGTAAGCCAAATTTTATGAGGTAATGGTTTCCGTAGCTACACTCAACAAAGAATGTAACTTTATTTGTCCCGTTCCTAATACATTTGAAAAAGACTGATTTGGACCATGCAATGTGCCTGATTTAAAATTAAATAAAGATGAATTTACTGTATATTAAATATTTTGTAGATGCAGTTTTATTTAATATTAGTCTTTCATCCAGGGTGGCATCAACAGGGGGTTCCCCCTTTACCAGAAAATTTAGGGGGGATTTCACCAGTTAATTCATGCATCTGTTCTACCTGTATCTCTAAGGTGTGACTGGCGCCATTTCATGGGGGGCTGGTCCCCCCTTTACAAATTACTAGGGGGTGCCAACATGTCAGCTGAGGGGAATCCCCCTGTCCCCCTCTCTAGATGAAACACTGTAATATATAAGCATTCATGCATGATTGCAAACAATGATATAGTTTTTGGAAGTGCAGTTCTTGTGTAAGAAGAACACAAATTTAGACCACTTTGTCATCATGCTATTTCATAGTCATGCGAAGGCAAGTTGTGTCAGCTAGCTCTATATGTAGTCTCCTGGATGAAATGGTTGAGCATTAAAGGACATGTGAATACCACAAGTTAGCACAAACAACGTGTGAAATAGATGTTGCTGTCTCAATCTGTGGCGATTTCACTCCCTGATTTCAGAAGTCAGTTAGCCATCCAGTCGGAGTGTACAGTTGAAGCGTACCCACACTATATATATATCTGACTTAGACTCTGCTGTAAATTTTCTTCGCAATTTCTAACTTTGACTGCAGTTATCAGCTTAGAGTGCACAGTTAAATTTAGACTCTGTAATGATGAACTCTGGCAAAGACATGGCTATTGCACAGTTATGTAGGTTTCGCATAGCCTTGGAACTGTCGACAATTCTAACTTTGCACTCTCATGAAGATTTGCGGCAAAATTGTAGGGACTGAGCGTACTTGGACACTACAAACTATTTCTTGGTGCAGCTTCGTTCAAATTTTTTCTTACCTGGGGCATGTGCAGTAGGATTCAAGTATACGCATTTACAACAATTTTTTCCAAAATGATACTTTTTACAGGGTCTGAGTATACATTACATCTACTTTCTGATATATTTTTTTGGTAAATTCATTATTATATGCAAATATGCAATTAATTGACATTATACCGCTAGAGGTCTTTGCATGCTGTTACAACACTTTGTGATCAATATCTGTACCAAGTTTCATAAAAATTGGGGAAGTACTTTTGACATAGGCCACTAATTTGGAAAGGTCCTTAAATATGCAAATTAGCAATTAATTGACAAGATACCTCGAAGTGTCTTTGTTCACTATGACAACGCTGTGTGCTAAACATCTGTACCAAGATTCACCAAATTTGCAGCCGTATGTCTAAATATATTACCCTAATTACAGAAATCATCAAATATGCAAATTAGCAATAAAATGCCATGATCCTCTTAATGTCTTTCCACACAGTTACAGCTTTGGTATAATCCATTCAACTTTCATCAAATTTATGTCAGTATTTCTTGACAAACTATCAGAGTTATGAAAATTCATTAAATATGCAAATTAGCAATAAATTGACGTGATCCTGCTTACTGTTTTTGCACTCTGTTATAGCTTTGAAATATGAACATCTTTACCCCTTTTCATCAAATTTGAGTGGGTATTTCTTGACATAGCACTCTAATTACAAAAATTCATCAAATATGCAAATAAACTATTAATTGACATGATCCTGCTAAATGTCTTTGCACACAGTTACAGCTTTGGTATATGTACATATCTGACAAATTTCATCAAATATGAGTCCCTATTCTTGACATATTACAAGATTTTTGAAAATTGATAAAATATGCAAAATAGCAATTAATTGACAAAATACTGATAAATGTCTATGTGTGCAATTAGAACTCTTGTGACAAACGTGTGTACAAAGTTTCATCAAATTTGGTGCGGTCTCTTCGAAAACAGCATTCTTTTTAAAAAATCACTAATTATGCAAATTGGCACTTATTATGTGTGCCACACCAAAAACAATGGGCATGCATATCAAGTTTGAAAGGAATTGACTCAGGTATGTCTATGATATCTGTGTGGACTGATGGAAGCACACATGCACGTACGGTGCCCAAACCATAAGTTCCCTGGACTTCGTCTGTGGATACTGTCTTGAGTTACTGAGATTTACCATGACTACAATGCTAATCAGTATCAGTATCAGATTACTTTACATAAGACTACATGAGACAGCGACACGTAGGTAGTTAGTCGACAGTCAATTGAGTTGTGTATATAGCTTTCGTAGAGCTAGTAATAAATGTATTGAAAACGACATCGAGCCTCGTCGTATTTCATGACATGGTGGCAGCGGTAAACTACTGAACACCAAGAGAAAAGGAAGACGAAGATGGCAGCACAATCGAACATCAAGTCTCCTGAAAACTTCAGCTTCAAGCCCCCAGAGTGGCAAGAATGGAAGCAGCGCTTTGCAAGATACCGGCTCATAACAAAGCTCAACAAAGAAGACGGAGAAATCCAGGTAAATTCTCTTATCTATCATATGGGAGCTGAGGCAGAGAAAATCCTCAGGCGATTCAAATTCGATGCAGAAGCAGATGCAAACGACTATGAGAAAGTCTTGAAGAAATTCGATGAGCACTTTGTTCCCAGAAACAATGTCGTCCATGAAAGGGCACGTTTCCGCCGTCGCGTACAAAAGGCAGGGGAAACCGTGGAGGCATATGTGAGAGATCTTTACCATATAGTCAACAAATGTGAGTACGGTGACAGGGATGAGCACATCAGAGATCAGTTAATCTTTGGCATTCAGGATAAAGAACTGTCACGGAAACTACAGTGTAAACCCAACATAACGGTAGAAAAAGCTGTAGACATGGCAATGTATTCTGAAACAGTGACCCACCAAGTAGCAGCACAAGGAAAAGCCCAGGCTTTAGATGAAGTTGCACAGAAAGGCAAAAGCAAATTTCGGTCTGGTAAAAACCCCCATAGAAGTAAAAGGGAGGAAAATTCCAGAGGTGCCTGCACTAGGTGTGGCCGTAAACATGAGAAGGGTGATTGCCCAGCCAAAGGAAAGCAGTGTAATAAATGCAAAAAAACGGGACACTTTGCAGCTGTCTGCAGAAGTAAAGGTGTCAAAGAGGTCACTACCGCCGAAAGTAGTGATGAAGTTGGGTCAGTAACACAATCACTTTTTCTTGGAGAAGTTTCCAGCGCGGGAAAAAGACTGGGTGACTGGCAGGTAAATTTGAAGATTAACGGAAAAGTAATTAACTTCAAGATTGATACCGGAGCCGACATCACGGTTATCTCTGAGAAAGCACACAAACGCATTCCGAAATGCCCAATTTTGAAACCCCCAGATACCAATCTTATCAGCCCAGGAGGTAAGCTGAACTGCAAAGGATGGTTCATTGCCGATATAAAACACAAGGGGAAAATATATCATACCAAGGTCTACGTCATTGAGAGAGATCATGTTAATAATCTACTCGGACGAGAAGTCGCTTGTGAGATGGGCCTAGTAATCAGAGCTTAGGAAGTTGTCCAGCCTGATAGTCCAAAACAAACAAACCAAAGCGTGTTTGGAGACATAGGCATATTTAATTGCAAGCCAGTAAAAATACAGCTGAAAGATGGAGCAAAGCCATACAGCGTCAGCACAACAAGGCGAATTCCATTTCCAGTCCTTCCCAAAGTAAAGGAAGAATTGCAGAGAATGATAGAGGGCGGAATTATCGAAGAGGTCACTGAACCTACAGAGTGGTGTGCCCCGATGGTGGTGGTCGCAAAATCGTCAGGGAAAGTTCGTATATGCGTGGATCTGAGGAAACTCAATGAAGAAGTGAAAAGAGAAAGGTATGTGCTTCCAACTTTAGAAGACATAGCCCCTAAACTAGCAGGGTCCAAAGTTTTCTCGAAATTAGATGCTTCGAGTGGATTCTGGCAAATTCCGTTAGATCCAGCAAGTTCAAGGTTAACTACATTCATCACACCATTTGGTCGATTCTGTTTTAAAAGACTGCCATTCGGAATCACCTCCGCACCAGAAATATTTCAGCGTTTGATGACAGACTTGTTACATGACAATGAGAAAGCAGAAGCGATTATGGATGATATAATTATACATGGCGAGACAATGCAAGACCATGACATCCACTTCAACAATACACTACAAGTCATTGAAGAATCAGGACTGAAACTAAACAAGAGTAAATGCGAGATAAGAAAAACAAGTATTAAGTTCTTTGGAGGAATAATCAGCGCCGATGGGGTCAGCGCGGATCCAGAAAAAGTAAAGGCAATTCAGGAGTTGAAACCGCCAACAAACAAACACGAGTTGAAACAACTACTCGGTATGGTAAACTATCTGGGAAAATTCCTACCAAATTTGTCAACAGTGATACAGCCAATAAGTGAATTACTGAAGACAGATGTAGCATGGGTCTTGAGCGTAAAGCAAGCTGAAGCATTCCAGAAAATGAAGCAATTGGTATCAACTACACCAATACTTGCATTCTACGACCCAAGCAAACCAACAATAGTGAGTGCAGATGCCAGCAGCTATGGACTAGGTGCAGTCTTGCTGCAACAACGTGATGATGTCAAAAGGCCTGTTGCATATGCTTCACGTACACTAACGAAAGCAGAACAGCGGTACGCACAAATCGAAAAGGAGTGTTTAGCAGGTGTTTGGGCTTGTGAGAAATTCTCCCGATACATCACTGGTCTAGAGTCATTCATACTACAGACTGACCACAAACCACTTGTACCACTGATCAACAGCCAAGATATCGACAAAGCACCACTAAGATGTCAACGCTTACTACTAAGGTTGATGCGATTCAATGCAAAGTCAGTATACGTACCTGGAAAAGAATTAGTAGTGGCAGACACACTGTCAAGAAATCCGATTCAGTGTTTAGAAAAACCTGATACGGAAGGTGAAATACAAGCACATGTCGATAACCTGGAAGCAATGGAACCAGGAACACCAGACAAGATGGAAGAAATCAGACAAGCAACGATGGATGATGAACAACTGAGGTTAGTACTAGAATATACCAGTCTAGGATGGCCAAAGCGAGCAAAAGAAGTGCCAGATGAAATTCAACAATACTACTCAGTGAGAAACCAGCTTTCATTGAATGATGGCAAACTCATCTATCAAGACAGAATTGTCATACCAACCACAATGAGAGAGGAAGTTCTGGAGAAAATCCACGAGGGACATCAAGGTGTGACAAAATGCCGTGAACGAGCAATCCATGCAGTATGGTGGCCAGGCATCACCAGTGATATCAAGAGAAAGATAGCTAATTGCAAATTCTGCATGGAAAATAAACCAACACAGCGAAAGGAGCCGATGATGGCAACGCCATTGCCAGAGAGACCATGGCAGAAAATAGCTGTCGATCTATGCGATCTTAACAATAAGAAATATATGGTCGTCATGGACTACTACAGCAGATACTATGACAAGTACAACCAGCGAACAAGTAATTGGAAAGCTGCAAAATCTGTTTGCCAGATGGGAAATTCCAGAAGAAATATTCTCCGACAATGGTCTGCAGTTTTCATCAGCAGATTTCCAAGAGTTCGACAGAAAGTATGGATTTCGATGCACCACATCTAGTCCACATTACCCACAATCCAACGGGGAGGCAGAAAGTGGAGTACGGCATCGCTAAGAAAATCCTAAAGCAGGATGACGTATTTCTTGCATTAATGAGCTACCGAGCAACTCCAATAGCAGCAACCGGCATGAGTCCATGTCAACTGATGATGGGACGCCAAATTCGTACCACATTGCCTACAATAGCAGCAAAACTAGAGCCAAGACAACCTGACTTGGAAGTAGTCAGAGCTGCAGATAAAAAGGTAAAAAGTGCATGCGAGCGAGCATTCAACAAAAGACACGGAGCAAAAAGTTCGCCAGAGCTGTTACCTGGAGGCAACGTCCAAGTGAAATTGGATGGAGAAACAGGATGGAAAACTCCAGCCAGGGTACTGTAAGCGGGTACAGCACCACGCTCATACATTGTGCAAACACCAAGTGGTACTCTGAGAAGAAACCGAAGACATCTATTATTTGTGTCAAGGCCAGACAAAACAGAGGGGATGACCCTGGATCTATCAATGTTTGACAACGATGAGTCAGCAGATCCAGTTACACCAACCTCAGTGGAGAAGTCAACGCCCACTGTGGAACAACAACAACCACCGGTTGAAAATATCTCACCGCCTATGCCAGAAGCTCAGGGAAAACAAACAGATGTAATCAGAACCCGGAGTGGAAGAGCAGTTAAGAAGCCTGTGAGATACTACGATGAATACTGTTAAGTAGATAGCAACCAGATTGCCTTGTGCGGGGCAGAATAATCCCCAGGCAACTGTTCGACTTAGGATAGTCCACCCCTAAGTCTAGTTAGGCGAACCTATTTAGTAGAATAGAAATTTTGCAAATAGGACGACAACTGACATTAGAAATTAATGACAATTAGACAAGGACAGAACAACGTATTGACCATTATGATTGGATGACGAACACTGTTCAAAATGAACTCAAAAGAAAGGGGGATGTCTTGAGTTACTGAGAGTTACCATGACTACAATGCTAATCAGTATCAGTATCAGATTACTTTACATAAGACTACATGAGACAGCGACACGTTGGTAGTTAGTCGACAGTCAATTGAGTTGTGTATATAGCTTTCGTAGAGCTAGTAATAAATGTATTGAAAACGACATCGAGCCTCGTCGTATTTCATGACATACGACAAGCTCGCACAAAAGTCAGATTGCTTTAAGGTAGTATGTGCCTCGAAAGTGTAAGACTTGAATGAAACTTTCAACAATACTTGTACCAAAAAGAGAAAAAAATCAGAGATCACAGTACAAAGTTTGACACTAGAGACACCAATCACCTAATATGTATAGATATTCAAAATTCAAAATGGCCGCCATCCCTGTATTAACTCTGTAGGGTAAAATAAAATGGCCGCCATCCCTGTAGGGTAAAATAATTAAATTTTCGATTTCTGAAAAAAAGTAAAAAATTTTTCTTGCTCAAAGAGCTTTAAAATGAGTCCCTTACAAATGGTAGATAGAAAAAAGATTGTAAAAATTTGAGAGAAGTTGAGAATCCAAAACTCTGTGTCCGAGGCGCATTCTTGCTATGTTATGTGTAATCTGTATGTCTGTTATGTTTATAGGTAAAATACGTAATATTGTGTATTGTTAAAGCTAGTAGTAGCAGTATTTTGCTGGGAGAACAACATGGCAAGGATCAATGTAACTTGATAAAAATGCCCTTTTTGTAAATATGATGCAACATACTTATAGTACCGGTAAGTGCTATGATTATGTCCTGATTCTTTCTGACAGAGTTTTGAAATAGAGTATCTTAAGTTAAAAGATCATGTGAATGTAAGTGTGACAGTTTTAAATGTAGTATTTATTGTGTATCGCGACTTATTCTGACATTCTGGGCTAGTTGGAAGGATTGATGGACACAAACCTATGGATAGGAACTGAACAGGTTAGTCGTGCTGTATACCCTATCCTAAATACAGAAGACTCCCTACGTCACTGGTAATTGCAGTCTATTGTCCACCAATCTTCCCTCCTGCCCTGACTTTTTCTACAAATATGCTCTCCAGCTGTTGATATTTCTTAACTCACTGAATCAATGTAGGATTTCATAGATGTTTATGTCAGCTGTACCAACACATGCAATGCACAGCAGTTTCTGTAGTAGGCAGAGGGAACATTTTAGAATCATTGTCACATCAAATTTGCAAAGAGGACACACTGTTTTACTCCTTTGAAATGATGTCAAAATGATTTTTAGCTCGACAGTAGTGTTGCAAGTTCTGTAGGAAAGGTGAAATAGTCAAAATTTTATCCTTATTTACAACTTTCGTGGTACAGAAAATTTTATAAAAGACCGACAAGTACGTGAAAATAGTTCTGCCTCTATGAAGAGTTTTTAAATTCCACACAATGGCGTTTTGAAATCATAAAAAGTATTAGACACTAGACTTTTTACATTGAACTATTTTTATCTCAGATTTCATTTCAATAAAGTGGCCAAGGTTTAGAAGGCAATGCAGATGTACCTATTGCTTTGCAATATTTTGGAAAAATAAGGGTGATACTACGAACTTCTCTATAAATATTATTGACGAAAAATTAAACTCATAAAAATAGTTTACTCAAATTTATGTTTTGTTAATACATAACTTTACGTCGGTGATATTACTGGCAATTCTATATGCAAATGATTTGTAATCAGGCCAATGAAAACTTAAAATATTTTCTATGAAATTTTCATTTGTGATATCAGAAGGATTATGTCTCATTTTACTTTCCTAACAGCAGCATAAACTGGTATGCAAATTAAGGTATTTTGAACTTTGACTCAACTTGACTTTGACTCTGACATTTATGCAGACCTTACATACCAGTTTAATGTATTTACATCTCTAAGGAAAACTTAGTATTTCTTTAATCGAAGACACCCAACAAAGTAGAGTAATCATGTAAAGAATTGTCAAAAATTTAGAAAGTGTAAAATAAATGTTTTGTAAAAATACATAAAGTAGAGATAAAAACTTTAAAGCAAAAGTACATTAAGTCTTTCATAAGTAAATCAACAACAGGCAAATGTGCATAAGAGTTCTAAAGTTTCAACCTAAAGTGTAACCTAAACTTTAAAGGGAAAAAGTCAGCCATTTTTTCATGAATTTCATTTGATACAAGATACTACTTACATACTACTTATATTGTTTGACATGTTGAGAGATACCAAAGTTTTGAGGACCACGCATGTTCAAGTAAAGTTCATTCTACAAAGGGCATACAGGTCATCTGTTGTGAATGTCCCTGTTTTTTAAGCTCCGCTGTCAGCGATGCGGAGCTTATCAAATAGGTTGATTTTCCGTCGTCGCCATCCGTCGTCGTCTCTCAACAATTGCCTTCTCCTCTGAAACCACAATTCCAATTGCTTTGAAAATTTATATGCAGTTCACTTGGGGTGACCTCACTTAAGTTTATTCAAATCGTGGTGAAATTGGCATATTTGTATTTTTGGGGCATTTTTTGGTGTTTTTAGTAAAAAAATCTTCTTCTCTGGAACCGCTTGTCCGATTGCTTTGAAATTTGATATGCAGTTTACTTAGGGTGACTTCAGTCAGATTCGTTCAAATTGTGGTAAAATTTGCATATTTGTATTTTTAAGGCAATTTTTGTAATTTTTGGTAAAAATATCTTTAAAAATCTTCTTCTTCAAAATTACCAGTCAGATAGCTTTGATATTTGGTACATATGTTCCTAGCGATGATCAATTTCAGATTTGTTCAAATTGTGTAGAAATATGCAAATTTGCATTTTTAAGGCAATTTTTGCCAGTTTTGGTCAAAAAATGTATTTCTCGAAAAGTACTGGTCTGATAGTTGTTATTGTTATTGTTGTTGTTGATAGTATTTGCAGAAAAGAACAAAGTATGCGCTGCAAATTCAATACAGCCAAACTGTACACATGCACTGCAAAATTCAATACAGCCTTTATACTATATACACATGCGCTATGCATAACTTTAGGCTGTGTTGAATTTGGAGCGCATGTGTATAGCATGGAGGTAGCTTACCTTCATGTGTACAGTGAGGCTGTATTGAATTTTGCAGCGCATAATTTGTCCTTTTCTGCAAATACTATCAACTACAACAACAATAACAACAACAACAACAACAACTTTACTGAGTCCAAATATATTTTTATATTTCTTCCTTTTTAAATGTTTAATCATCATCATCGTCATCATCATTATCGGAGATGGAGGACCCTATGTATGTGTGTGCGGATGTATGTCCATCACACGCAAAAGCTCCCAAACTGCCGCACCTATCATCACAGTATTTGGTGTACAGGTAGACCCAGGGGTTGAGATGAGATGTTGTTCAAATGAACATGTCAGTATCAAAAATATGCAAATGAGATAAGAAAAAGGGGAAATCCTGCAAATGTGCGGGAGTGGTGGCACTAGCTTAAACAGCCAACACATCTGAGTTGGAGATACTGTCATCTCCAACTTATTTGTATGCAGTGTACCTATTATGTGTAGGAGTGGTGGTAGTGACTGAAACAGGCTACTCCACTGAGCTTGAGTCATTTCCTGTCATTGTTCATGAACTGATACATATTGGCAGACCTGCTGAAACCATGAAGGACTGTGTTGAAACATTCCTCTGCTAAGCGTGTTCCTAAAGTTGACCTCCAGTACCTAAAGTTTCAGACCTTATTTACTTTTGTCATTCTTGTTTTTCAGGTTTAAATATTTCTTGATGGACCAATTCAAACCAAATATGAGCACACTGTCCTTAACGGTATTTTTTGTTTTCCCGCTGCATTTAGAAAATTAAAGGAATGGTCCACCCAAAATATAATCAGCCTTATACAGGTTTATATTTATGTTATAAAAGCATTTATCATTACTTTTTGCTCAGAAACAGCGATTTGTTGAAGTTATCTATGAAAATAAGTATCAAAATCAGGCAATATGGAGACCCTTATAACTGACTGTGCGTGGCCATATTGTCTACTTCATCGCAAAGCATGCCGGGAAAAATACCCGGATGATGACGTGAAGTTTTCGTGTTTTGGTGCATTGGCTAGAGGGTCTGATCTAGGGAGTCTCATTAA
>LD353880.1:40788-58158 GCA_001465055.1 Ptychodera flava | reverse complement strand
CAGCCATATTGGATCATATCACAAAACAAATTGATGTGCATATGTATGATATAGGTCAATGTCCTTGTACCAACTTTGAATAAAATCGGTTGAGATGTGCCTGAGTTATGGCTTCGTACATGAAAAATTGTAACAAAATGGCCGCACGGCGGCCATATTGGATTGTATCACAAATTAAATCGACGTGCATATGTATGACTTATGAAGTAATCCTTGTACCAAGTTTGAATGAAATCGTTCCTGGCATCTTTGAGATATCTGCGTGAACGGACGGACGCACGCACGGACGAACGGACATGACCAAACCTATAAGTCCCCCCCCTGATGGTGTCCGTGGGGACTAATAAACATTGAATATCACAGGTAGCTCAATGCCAAAGGTGTGGCTTTTTTAATGCCGTTTACTTTTTCTTCCCTTGATTAATGTATGTTTCAGTTTATTCCAAGCTTTTTCTGTACTACCTTTTCTAAAATCTACGTAGTTGTTTCCTTGAAGTAAAGGCTCCAGCTCTAATGGATTATCTATTAAGTCTGACAAATGTAATATGACAAGACTGTCTTTAGAGTCAAAAAATTTTCTGTGGTAAGCTAAACAGAACTCATAAACCTCCCAGCTGCTTTGTATGAATTTCTGTGACAGAACTACCAGTGTCTTCCTACTTGTTTGCATATTTTTTGACAGGTTTGATATTTTGTCAACCCCTAACAACCCGTCCATTTCACCGTAGTACTTGTTAAGATGCCACTCCGTTTGTATCTTTGGCAATAACTGGTCTTCCACAAACGTTCCATCTTCTTCGCAAGATGAAATGAACACGTCACATTTATACTCAGAACCTATAAATGGATGAAGGATAGTGAAAACAAAATTGTAAGCTACAAACATTGAAATCATCTAGGAGATGGTTTGCATCGAATTAGTGAACGTTGTATCCAATACATTGAAAATGTCTTTCTCCAGAAAGAAAGGCAAATGATTTCTTGAGAAAAGAAAAATTATACATTATCATTTACAATGACAATATTTTAATAATGTCATTTACTTCCTATTCTTATGGTTGACTAATAAAAAGCTTTCAATTAATATGATGTGGTGTCGCTCGGGTTTCTAAATGTCAATCTAGTGAATTAAACATTCCTTGTGTAAAAAGTATAAACGTATTTTGGGAAAAAGAGGCAATTCTCTGCATGTTACTTTCCCTGAAGTCATTTCACTTCTGTCTTAAGGTAGCGGTAAAGGCTATTTTTGCACCAATTCTTTTCTCAGACTTAATGTCAAGTTTCAAGTGTTAGAATCAAGATATTTAGTTCAAATTTTCAGGATAACTCCCGTAGTTAATACTTTCCCCAAAGAATATAAAAATTGTATGTTTGTAGCCATGATTTTGAAATATGACACCAATCAATATTAAAATTTAATTTTTCATATTTTTTTACATCTTTGAATTTAATAATAAATTAATATTACCAAATTAGTTATAAATATGTTGACACTATTAATTGTAAGATTTGTACGGCAGGATTTGTAAATAAAATTTGTTTTTATGATTTTACATGGGTTTACATATCAAAAAATTATTAAAAATTCTTTCAAATTTCAAAATTTGATTTTTCAAAAAGTACTTCAAATACAGGAAAATTATGCCGTGCAAATCTTATCTGTAACCTTGTTAATAGGCTGTAAAAATTCCATGTCCATATCTCATTTCAAAGGTTGGATTTAATTGGTATAAAATTATGTAGGAAAACTGTTATTCTGTCAAAATTGTTGAAAACAAGCCATATTTGCACCCCTCTTTTGAAGTCAAAGAGCAGTCTTTTTGGTTAATCTCACTGTTGACACCTCTTTGACACTCAAAGAATCTAAAAATGCATTTATAATAGCAGTCACGCATTCTGAATGCAAGCACTGCCTTGTCAAACTTTCCTAAAAAACAGTAAAAAAGGACTTTCCCTTTTCAAACATTTTTTTAAAAGCTAGGGGACCTCTACCATACTTAATACACTAAGGACTCCCCAACTTCCTCTTATTTGGTCAGTTTTTCAGAAGTTTCAATGGGCTATAACTCTGCAATGCTTATGACCCTAAATGTCTAGTTTTTTTTATTCCACAGAGAATGTTAACTTCTTTCATGTTTTAATAGTTTTATTGAAGTTTATAACTGACGCTCTAGCCTTTACCGCTACCTTAATACAAGTATTTACCTTGCTTATTACAGTCCTGCCTTGCAAGTCCACAAAGACTTTTCAAGCCATGTTAAGCAGGGTGGAAATCACAGATCTTATTCAAATATCTTTTTAATTACTGTAAATTTTACACTTACATTGATGGCGAAACGTTAGGCCCAAGGCAGCAATCTTTTCCAGTAGCGCGTAATTTCTCTTCATCTCCCTTTCTTTAAGTTTTTTCCGTATATATTTGTACAATATGACTGGTAAAAATATTGCAATCACAACAACAATCACCCACTTCCAAAAATGGATCAGCAGTTGGAAAGATAAACTTGAAAGAACTGCAAAAAAAAACTGGAAATGTAGCATACTAAATTGGACAACATGAAACGTTCCACTTCATTTTCTTCTGTAATCATCACATTCTTTTTATAATGTTGTCAAAACAAGTTTTTGTTTTTTCACGAAAATTCAGAAATCTTTCATGCCTCAAGCGACTACGTCTGACTATTTAACCCCTTTTCACACCAAGCCAAACTGCAAAGGCGTTTTTCAACAGTAAGAAGGCTCATGGTCAAACAGAAAAGGGTAAAGCATGATATCATGAAGCAGTGACATCAAAAAAATCCGCTATCTTAGGCATTTTAATATGGTTTTTCCACAAGTCACTGTCACTATAAATTACACAACTCTGTGTGTCGTGACAAGGCCAAGATGATACACGTAATCACACATCACTAAGCAGAGAGTTTGACAAGTCAGCATATATTCAGCGAAATTTTTTTATTTCACCCCTCCACATTTGATTTTTTTGGTTTCATCACGAGCCATATATACGCAGGGCTCTTAAATTAACCCTGTGTTTGTTTAAGACTACACTACCTGCAACCTTCATTTGCATATATGTCATCATTTGCCATAAGTTCTTGATTCTGGCTTCTGAGACGGCCTCAATATGATCCAACTTGGAATTCATTGATCTTGAATGTTGTTGTGACTTCAGCTGATGCATAATTAACTTAGCTGACATGCTTTGTAAACTTTTGTATGTTAACTGAGAATCCAGCACTTTGGATGCCAGTTTCTTTGCTAAAAATTAACCATAAAATCATTATCAAACACTATGAAGATAATGTAAGAGCAATGTAGTTATACAGATATAATGATCTCAACTACACCTGAAAAAGTATTGCCACAATAGCTCTTCAGGGTGGTTTGTAAATCATAGTTTTTCCGTGGAAAGTTTTTCTCTGGCTTAATAATCATATACAGTGCTTGTCATGGTATGCAGATTTTGTGTTGGGAAAAACACCAAATACCTTGTTTTTTCCAATGAACTGGCCTCAAATGATGAAGCTTCTTCACTGTTCTCGGAAACTGTAATTTAACTCCATCGTCGACTTGGTCATATTTCCCTAAGTTAACAGACCCTTCGCACATATATTTACCATAATGAGATTCAGTTATGTTGAATAAAGAGAGGAAGGATGTGAACTGATGACGTGAATTGTTGAATTTATAGTATATGTCTGATATCTCGGTATGTAGACCATCTTCTTTGATCTGGCAAAGGAGTAGGAATAAAATGTAAGCTAGTCAGTGGAAGATGGCTGAAAATTTTGGATAACTTCACAGTAACAATTTGTTTAACTGACATTTCTAACAATAGGCTGGACCACCAAATGCTTATTGCACATCTATGGCATATTACGTGTATGAAAAGTACAAATATGAATAAACATTGGGCCTGAATCTATTAGCTCATGTAAACTTCCTGTGCAAGTAGAGCGAAGGGGTACTTCTAATCACGGTCACTCCACAAAATTTGTGAAATGACCGTGTTTAAATAGCTGACCAGTTTAAATAAACACAGATCGCATCGCATGACGAGAGGGTTAGGGAACTAATGATACAAGTCTGTAAATAAGGACCAAAGCTGTCGATAGAGTGCCGCTGTGGTATGTAGAGAATAAGTATTTGTGATAAATGTGCTGACGAAGAAGGTAATTGTTGGTTTTCGAGAAAAAAGATATGTGATTTAAAATGGCTAAAGGGGCTTCCGGTCGGCGAGTTTTACCGACTCGGCCTTCTGTCAAACACTTGGTCTTCCAACAAAAATGCACCATTTCAAGCTGGATTACAGCGGCCACAACACGAGAAGTCGAGAATGTAAAGAAGGCAAGCTTCCCAGAACGTTAGCGATATTCAACTACAACGACACATAACATGACCTTAGTCGTTTCGGGGGGAAATATTAAACAACTCATTTTAAGAGTAAATTGTACATCCCACTCATGACGTATTGCAAAAGACTTCTTGAACAATACGTTAGAGGCATGGTTTACACATACCTGCAGTACCAGAAGTTGTATAGTTCGTATCACGCCTGATAACATCTTAGATCATTTGAAAACTTTGTTATTATTGGTCAGATTGATGAAACGTCACAAGCCAATCCGAGCGGCAAATCTGGGGCAGTTGTGATCTTTTGAGTTGCTCTGTGAATGGGGACTGGTTTTTCACTCTCATTTTGACAAAGTTTTATGTGAAATTGCCCCAGGACATCTTTGTGATTTCTATATATATACACATTAGGTATGTAAGCAAACGATACGTTCATGTCATCGTCGTCGTGATCACCGTGTAGAGATCGGATATCGTAGTCACTTTGAACGATGGTCACCGTCACGCCCTGTTACAACCGATAACAAATAACAAATAACAAATAACAGATTAAATCAACTGATATTGTAGAAAAGTCAACCAATACTGCATCAAAACAACCAATAACGTATCGATTAACTGATTATATCTGATTAAGCGATTCATGGGGAACGATAGATCGATTGAGTTATAGATAGATATTAGATAGGTAGATAGATAAAAAGATAGCTAGATAAAAAGATCGATCAATGTATCGATAGATAAATCGATCACTCAATCGATAGATCGATCGATCTATCTATCGATGTTTGATAGATGGTCGATCGATCAATCGATCGACAAATAAATTGATGGGTAGATCGATCGATAGAACGAAGAATCTATCAATTCGATAGAAAAACAGCTCAATTAATCGATAGCTTGCTCGATCGATATAATAAATTGGTAGATAGATAGATAGATAGATAGATAGATAGATAGATAGATAGATAGATATATAGATAGATAGATAGATAGATAGATAGATAGATAGATAGATAGATAGATAGATTATCACATTTTCTCGCACTCAATTTTCTTTTCTTATATTTATTTTTTCCGTTTAGCGTAAATTGTTATAAATTTCTGCAGCAAATCAATCGTGTTTCGACTGTTTTCATGGAAGTACGAACGCCTAAGTTGATCTAAATGTTGTTAAACTACTGAAATTGCTGTTGGAAGTTGTTTCTTGTATGGTTAAAATTAAAAGAGATAGTGTAAGTACTGATGAAACAAAGGAAGGGGAATAAGCGGCTGTTGGTTTACACAGAGAACCCTACCGAGAAAGAAAACTATTATATGTATTTGCTACAATTCTGACAGAAAGTATTGTTGTAATAGCAAGATTAGAAAAAACTTTCAAAACCCATTCCAGTAGTGTAGCAACATTTAGATCAAGTTAGTCGTTCGTGCTGCAACATAAGTTGTACAGGCATGTCGGGGGAATACTTTGCTTCGCAAAAAATGTGATTATCATAAAACATTTTAAAGTGATCGGACCAGCTACAAAATGGAAGACCCTTTTTTCCTTAGGGACTGGTTTTTTTGCTCCAGCAGACCAATGGCAATAGTGCAATCACCGACAGCCAACATCGCAAATTTCGCGCACATATTGGATACGTCACCGACAGAAGTAACTGCGTATTAGTGATTAACCAAAGAATATTAATTATTTATTCGTACAATTGACTCTTTTTCATGTTATTGAAAATCTCCATCGCGTGTATTTGAAAAAGGTAAGCATATCAGTTATTAATATGTAGGAACCTAATATAAATGTATGAGTGAACTCTGGTTTAAGCGAGTTTTTCTATCGGCACTATACTATGTACGACTACTCTATAATTTCGCTATGTCTTCGTAATCCTACTTCAAATAAGATGTGACTTGATGTGAATCACGGCAGAAAGGATAAAAAGGAAAGAAAAAGCAATGTGTTGTCCACAAAGTATGTTGACTTGGCTTGCTTACAGAAGTAATTTGCAAAATTAATGAATTTGGAAATGCAATTCATGTGTGTTGTGTTTTAATTCATCCTGCAGGAATACTTATCAATTAGTTCGAATTTCCCATATTGATGAAATTCGATTCGTGATGTCTGAGTAATTTCACAAAAACAGTATACTCCAAGTATATGTAACTCTGAAGATGTAACTGATTGATTTTGAAAAAAGAATGAAAGTTGCAAAACTCATTTATATTCAGTTAGTTTCATTTATTGATACTTGATCGGTCGATTGATAATTTTTTTGTTGACTTGATGCATTATCACTCATTGACTTGGCTAGGGTATTCGTTGATTTGATACAAAGTCTCTCTATTTATCTATCCGTCAATCGATCTATCTATCCATCGATATATTATATATATATATATATATATATATATATATATATATATATATATATATATATATATATATGTATATTAATATACATAGATCTATCAATCGTTAGTCGAGCAATTAAGCGATATAAATCATTCGATCGATAGAAATTTTGATCGATTAATAGATCAGTGCATCGATCGATCAATCGATCGATCTATCGATTGATCAATAGATTAATCGATCGAGGATAGATTTATCCCTATGAATCTATTCCAATGAACACTTGATCCAATACATTTGCAGTTGATTTGATACGTTATCGGTTAGGAAAAAGTATTACGTTATCGCTAAATTTTTACTACGTTTTCGTATAGAAAATTTACTATGTTATCGATTCGTTACTGCTATCAGTTGATTTACTACGTTATCGGGAAATTTTTACTACGTTATCGGGTTTGATACGTTATCAGATAGTGTCTACGTTATCTGTTGTTACACGCCCTTGGATATCGAATCAATCATTTAAACAAAAGTAATTTTTGATTTGCCTTCTCTTGGACATGCCAGCGCAATTTTGGCAGTTTTTGCTTAGTGTAATTCTTGTGAAACACTGTTCAATTGCACCAACGAAGTCCTCTATTTTAATACTGTCAATGGGTGACTCGTGAGGTTGACCGTAGAGTGTTTTATACAACAAAGTTGAGTTGCAGCATGTTTATTATACTTCTCTGTAGTCTTTAACAGGGTGACATTATTGCATATTTATACAAACTTGTCACTCGATTGATAACTCTAGTTATACAAACAGGAATTGTTGTGTGACAAATTTTTATGTTTCAAACTTTGACCTGTATCAAGTACGACCTACCCACATGGATTTCAAAACAGTTAAACGTCAAGGAATATTTATATGTCATTTTGTCTACTTGACAGTTCTTTTAAAAATTGTGTTTTGACTTGCGTTTACATGTAACATGTACATATATTGGCGACAAAGTGTGAAAGGAATTATTGATTACAATAATTCATTGAGGTTCTACATGAAAGCTTACATCACAAAATATCCATATAATATTTTGAGTCATATTTTTATAGCAGTGCATCACTGATGGATTTGTCCTCCCCATCTAAAAGTAATTTTATTCACTGATATGTTCAGCGTGTTCATTTTTAGCCGGATGCCGGCCACATTGACCGGCTACTTCCGTATTTTGACCGACTACTTTTCGGTACTGTTTCGCTCTCTAGCCCCGAAATTCTGGTTTTGATAACAATATTTTGATTTTTTGGTGATTTTGCAAGCCGGAAATAATATTTCAGAAGTGCCGATGTGGCTATATGTAGTCTAGCAATTTACGCGGTGAACTTGTTGCTATCACCGTAGTACCGCGATCAGCGAACGTGTTTGGCGAATCGCTCTCTAGGTCAACCCTGCTTTCCGATCACAGCCCGATTTATTCAGACGTTGACATCGGGTATAGCCGAACATTGGACTAACATACAAGTACGTAATGTCCACAAATAGCCGACGATTTCCGAATGAAGCCGACGTTTTTTCGCTCAAACGTAGAAGAGAAAGTCGACGCTTGAGAGCTTTGGTTTTCTGCGTAAGAATAGGGTCTTGTCTGATGGGTTTGGTAGGTTTTTGATCAAATCTAAAGCGACCAAAAGTTACTGGGTCTAATTTTTCATACTTTTGAAATGCTATGCCAATCCATCGATGGTCGATCACAATGTCAATATTCAACTCAAGTCGATCGGCATCGCGTTTTGTGGAGGGGCTGCACAGTAAGTGGGGCTACCCACAATTCCCTTTGATTTGTTCACTCAGACATTTTTTGCTAAAGGCTTTTTCAATTTTATCAGTTTGTTAACAATTTTTAACTTACAATTTAAGTTCAGGATTATTTGTATAAAGTATGTTCCAAAATTGTTGATTATCTTTAAAATTCAAGAGTAAATTGAATGAGAAGTCGATGTTAGGAGGTGCTAAAAATTGCACACTTGTCAAGATAAAGTTATCAGCAACTAAGATGGTCTCATCATACCACCTGTCAGACATGCAAATTTCCTTTGTTACGAATATTAAAAAAATCAATACCCTTTCTTTTGCCAGCACAGATGCCACTTATTCATTTAAAGGTATACTGTCACCTGTTCCAATTTGCCACGGTTACCATGGAAGGAGAAAATCTAACAAATCGCAGATTTTAAGCGGGTGGCCGCTTTTTAAAAACAGCGCCCTAACATGGGCATTTTGAATACCAAGGAACGCCCCTTTGACCATATATGGGCACATTTAGATTACAGGTGACTGTATACCTTTAATTTCCTTGAAAATATTGTGTATGGCTGTCAAAAATTCATGTGGACAAAATTACAAAATTGCTATCTCGTCCGCAGAAAATGGGTTGATCTTCTCATTATTCACAGTAAGAAATCAGAAAATTATGATAATCAGAACTATGTTGCCAGAATTTTGAAATATGGACCGAGTTGTTCTGTGTACAGAAGAAATTTGCTTCAGTTCAGTGTGTGATCTCCGTGTGTACAGATCATGGCCTCACTTACTGTGGGCCGTGGTTGTGTGCATCGAGGAAGACAAAGTCGACGGTTGAAAACTTTGATTTTCTGCGAAAGAGTTGGACTTTTTCTGTTGGTTTTGGGAGGTTTAAGATCAAATCTAAATGAACAAAAAATTACTTGGTCTCACTTTTCGCCGGGACTTTTCGTACTTTGAAACGCTACGTCAATCATAGTGTCAAATTTCAGGTCGACCGATATCGCGTTGTGTGTACTGTGTTACAATTAACTGCCGGTGCTCTGTACACATACGGTGTAGTACAGGTTGGCGTTCGGTGTCGTCACTTTGGGATTGTATCAAACATGAAGAACGAAATTTAGCTCCCTTTTTCAATTATATTCAATATCACATCAATAATCAGCTCGCGGATTCGTTTTATTGTGGAATTTAATAGTACAGTGAATTGAAATCACTAAAAATTGTGTTCCTATCCTATATTTTCATTGAATTTAATAAACTGTTTGATTATACTGTATCTTCAGTCAAGTTTATTTAAATCAGTAAAGGTCTTTGTACAGCCAGGCTGGTCAGGATTCTAGCGGATCGTTTTCTGGGTTGTGAAAACCCCTATCTAAGATGTATTCCAAAATGTTTTTTCAAATCATGAGCTAAATATAATTATACACAACAGTCTGGTGAAATTTTGCTATTATCCTCGCGAGTCGCGAACTGAATGCAGTTGACAGGCTCGAGTGATATCAAATTAATTTAGCTGTTTCACCTTTTATGAATTTATATATCTTCTGAAGTGACAATGTCACCAGCATTAAATGATGCGTGATGAACAAGCACCCAGTGGAAAGTAAACGTCGATTCAAGCGGCATCATAACTGAGCCACCACGACCAGTGACAAACAATGCCTAAGATCGACCGAGTAACATTTCCAGGCTGCATGAACACGGAAAAGCAAATCTGCTGTTGAAAACGTTTTCGTGCAGCTTTGTCGGACTATGTCAGATTGGCGGGTAAGTGACAGAGTTTTAAGCGAAGGGATTTTACGTATAAATCTGATTATTTAAAGCACGACATCGCAAATATTGCAAATTTTCAACATGATCTTGTCGTCGCTCAGTTGTGTCACAATCACGTCGTCACTTGTGTCATGCGCTACCATGGACGTACGTATGTTGAAGCGAGACGCACTTGTTTGGTCGTACTTTAGTAGTCTCTTCGATGTGAGATTTTGTAATTCGTGAACGGTCAGATAGGCAACGTTTCTTGCACAAAGTAGGCAACGTTACTAAATCAGAAAATTTACATTAAATGCTCATCACATCGAGGTTTTAATACGTATGGTCCGAACGTGGAAGTAGCTCAGCATAGCATTCCCTGTCACGTCGTCAGTGCGGAAGGTTGTTTTTGTTGATGAAAATGAATAACGATTTGATTAAGTTTTTTTGTGACGGTTTGTCTTTTTCTTCACATTTAACTACAGCTAATGTTCAACGCGTGCTGTACAATATACTGCCCACGAAACAACTTGATGCTGGTTATTGGTACTTTGATGCTTGTCCTAAGCGTCACGTCAACCTGACTGTTTTGATTTCAGCTGTATAAGCTCCGCGGTCAGCGACGCGGAGCTTATCAAAGCTTATCAAATAGGCTGATTTTCAAACGTCGTCCATCGCCCGTCAACAATTGCCTTCCTCTCTGAAACCGCAAGTCTGTTTGCTCTATAATTAGATATGCAGTTTTCACTCAGGGTGATTTTACCCAAGTTTGTTCAAATCGTGGTGAAATTTGCATATTTGTATTTTTGGGGCATTTGTTTGCTGTTTTTGGTAAAAAAATCCTCTTCTATGAAACCGCATGTCCGATTGCTTTGAAATTTGACATGCAGTTTACTTTAAGTGACTTCAATTATAATGAAATCTGCTATTTTTCATTTTTAAGACAATTATTGCCTTTCTTGGTCAAAAATGGGTTTTAAAAAGTACTTGTCAGATAGCTTAAAAATTTGGTATACAGACTGCTAGGGATAAAGTAAATATGATATGTATTGAAATTGTGAAGAAATGTGCAATTTTGTATTTATGGGCAATTTTTGCTACTTTGGTCATAAAATGTTTCGCAAAGAGTACTGGTCTGATAGCTTTGAAATTTAGAATACAAGTTTCCACAGATAAACTTAATGTGATTTATTGAAATTATGAAGATATCTGCAATTTTGCATTTTTTGGGGTAATTTGGCCGGTTTGGGTCAAAATGTATTTTTAAAAAGCACTGGTCTGATAGCTTTGAAATTTAGTTTACAGGTTCCTACAGATGAACTAAAATGTGATATATTGAAATCATGACGAAAGCTTTAATTTTGTATTTTTTGGGTTATTTTTGCCAGTTTGGGTCAAAAATTTGTTTCTCAAAGATTGCTGGTCTGATAGTTTTGAAATTTGGTATTCATGTTTCTACAGATGAACTAAATGTGATATTTTGAAATTGTGAAGAAATGTGCAATTTTGTATTTTTAGTTTTATATTGGTGTGGAATTCTCCTTCTAATGAATCATACATTACATTTACAATGAAAAATCATGGCTGGGTTAAATGATGAAATTGTGGCTGGGTTAGATGATTAGGTCTTTACTATAGTGAACACCAGCTTCTATTCCTTCTGATTACAATGTCTTGACAATCAAAACAACCGAATTTATTAAACAATGAATGAAGTGTTGAGCGGAAATTCAGATTAAACAAGTCATTGTTGATGACATAGTCCCAACTGGGTTAACGTATCTGTGAACTAGCCACGGAAATAATGGTGAAGTGATATCACGAATCATAGGAAAACGGTAGAGTAAAAACATGCTGTATTGATGTGTATGGAATGTTAATATGTGATGTATGAATGGAATTAGTTAGCTAAATATTAAGTTGGGTATGTGATCAACTGTTCTGAGTGTTGGTTTGTTATAAAGATTGATATGGGTGGAGAGATGTAGAAGTTGAAAACATGGAATATGTCTGTATGTATTGTATTTTTTTTCAAATTGTTAAGCTGCTGGGAATGTATAAAGCTGCAATTTTACAAGCAAATGAGTAAATGACGACTTAAAAGTTAATGGTACAAAGGAAAATCGAGTATACTTGTTAATTAAATCTGTCAATGCTGCTATTGTCTTTATTGTTCCTTTACTACTGGTCTACCTACCTGTTTAGAGTTTCGATACCATGTGAAATTGACAAGAAAATCCAATTCGTCAAATCTGTGATCAGAATCAATTATGTTGACCGAACAGGGAAAGAGGCATTCATCTGTTAATGTGAGCTTGCCTTCAGATAGTGCTGCAGAAAGATAGGAAATCATTTGCAAATAAATTAATGTGAAAGTAAAGAACACAACACATTTCAGGACTATAGAAATCTCTTGCTATGCTTCTCCTACTGTATGACACAATAAGTATAATGATGCACCTTTGTCATAACCACTGAAAACTTCCTGAATATTTGTAATTATTTCATTCTAAATGTTTGGAGGTACACTTACTCGTTTTTTAGACCCCAATACCCTCAGAAAATTTTCAAATCTTCGCCTACATAATCAAATTTTTTCAAGTCCCCAAAACTATCATTACAATACATTTATTAGGGATGTGTGCGCAGAAAAAATAAATGTGTATTGCACAGTTCTGTATGTAGATGTTCAAAACTTCCTCTTATGATGCATGCATAAATATTCTGTAGCGGTTACAGAGAACTCATCAGCAGTTTAAGAGCCATATTCTTATGGCCAGCTCTTAAAATAGATTCATTTTTAAATGCATCAGTGTACTCTTTTGATTTTGTCGTCGCCAACTTAATTAATCCAATATGACTGGGTAAATGGAAATTAAGAGCATCCAAAATAATAATCATGAGAGAGTATGTAAATTGTAAATTCCTGGCTACATTTTGCTAAATAGTGCAAAAATCTGAGCCAAGAGACATAAACAAACCAGATATGAACAAAATTGATCACATGCTTTAGTATATATTGCAGTTGTCTGTAAATTGAAACTGCCATGGTGTTGCCACAAGTTTGAAACTTAATTGAATCAATGAGGATCAACATCATGGATAATATTCTCAAGAGATTAATTCAAAAGATCATTCAGAAACCTAAAATGCAATTAGCTGAAATGAAAATGCTAAATTTGTTTTGACTGCTATCATTTATCGCCATGTTATATAGCCTTTGGCCCAGTTCTTTATCGAAATTGTGAAAACCCATGATGCGAAATATCTTTCACAAATATAAAATCATTGTCTCATCAATACACATCGTCTTTTATAGAGTCCTTCCGGTTTTATTTCTCTAACTTTGAAAGTTAGTGAAATAACCAAATTTGTAACTAGCCGGTGTAAAAATGGTAACATAACTTTCATGAATACTGCATCATATTATTTCCAATGTGCATAGCAAGTGCAAATTAATAGTAGTTGAAGTTGATGGGTGACGACTAGTTTCCTTGGTTAATTTCCTCTCGCAATTGTGCCTCAACCGCTTCTCTGAATTTACTAGAGTTGGCTGACTGATAATTAGTCCTATCAACTGGTGTCAATGAGCTATCAGGGTCAATGATGTCAAATCCGTGTTTTAATCTGTGGAGAATAAAGTCCCTGTCTGAATCTGCAGAAAGTTCCCTCTCCCACACATCCAAATGCTCTGTCAGTGGGCTAGTAACCTCGTCCTATGGTTGCTTGGTAGCATCGTGCAAACCACCGTGTTGAAATTGGGGATGATCTCTCCCACATCCCTTTTCAATGCAAACATGATCAAATCAACATGTGGGCCTTTGACATCCAGTTCGATTTTGGTAATCGTAACACATATTTCTTTGCCAGTGCGATCCTGTTGGCGTGACCTCTGTTGCTTGCGCTTTGTAGAGGCCTGAAATGGTGTTTGTCGCTTGTCCAGATAATACAGGGACAGGTGCAAATCAACATCGCCCCATTTAATTTTGCTGAGGCTTGTTTCTTCCAATATTCGTTATTGTATGTCATCACAGAGGGCGTTGTGAAAGTCTGGACATAGTCCCCAGCGTTGATGGTATGGTTTAGGTACCATACAATATCATCGCTTGACATTTTATCAGCTTCTATACCCTTTTTCATGATTCGTGCATTTGCAGAAACCCACTGGGCAATGGACACTTGGTCCGGTTTGGGTCGTGCTTTCGTTGTGCGCACGACCAGTTTGGTATTGCCGTCACTCATAAGTTCAGTTTCATCACTTGGCTCCACTACGCCTTTGCCGTATGTAATGAAATCAGGGATAAGAAGCGGCTTTTTTCACCTTTCGCACCCTTCTCAGTTTGCGCGGGACCAGATCCAGAGCTTGTGTCACCATCTAATATGTCCTTAAGGGCGTCGTTCCCTAATGATTCTACCAACTCGTTCAGTAGTTTGTTGGCCAATGATTTCGTCGTAACAGACGTTTCTGTCCCTTTCTTCCCGCCACTCTCTGCCTTTTCTCTCTTATCTTCAGCTTGTGGTTTGGATGCAAGCTCTTGTACTGCTCGTCTCAGAAGGCTACGCTGGCCCAACGGCAACGCCAGGGCAACGATATCTTGTTCCTGTATGGTTCTCAGGACTTCCGTCGTACGTATTTAACTCATTATTTTACGCTGATGACCTAGTCTTAATCTCTACTTCAAAAGAAGATTTGCAGAGGGAGTTGAATACACTACACACATTTTGCTCCAATTGGAAACTTGATGTTAATTTACAGACAACCCAAGCAATTAATTTTAGTAAATCTCCTTTGATAGATAAACACTTATTTAACTATGGTAGTACATGCATCAAATCTGTTAAGAGCTATACATACTTAGGACTGACAATTAAATCAAATGGTAGTTTTAGTGACACAAATACAAATTTGGCTGATAAAGCAGCAAAATCTTTGTATAGTTTAAAAAGGGTTTTATTACACAACAAAAAGATAAAATTTTCCCTACATCAATTCAATGTTTTCATTAAACCTCTTTTACTGTATGGCTCAGAGATTTGGGGACAAGATTTCATGGATTACAAGAAGTGGGATAAATCAGCAATTGAAAAAACTCACCTCAAATTTTGTAAGAACATTTTACAGTGTAATAGACAAGCTTGTAATGCCGCTGTGAGGAGTGAACTAGGACAATTCCCACTTCTACTGGTGATCAAACTTAATATTGTTAAATACCGGCTTCATATGGTACAACTACCACATTGTAATCTTGCTAAAGAAGCTTTTCTGGAACAAATGGTAAACAACACTAACAATAGATCCTAGTTTAACTGTTTAAGTGCTCTAATTAAAGACAATGGAATGGAATTTCTCCTTGATAAAGCTCCATCACTTAAACACCACAAAGTTATAACTGGATTAATGAAAACAAATTTAACAACCAATTATGAAGTCTTTTGGAAAAATTTGATCACTGATGAAAATAGCAAACTAAGAATGTACGCGAAAATAAAACGTAATTTTAGATTAGAACCCTACTTAACACAGTTACAAGGTGAGAAAAAAAATTACTCACCAAACTTCGCATTAGCAATTATGATCTAGCAATTGAAAAAGGGAGACACACTGTTCCACAAACCCCAATTACTGAAAGATACTGCAATC
This sequence comes from Ptychodera flava, assembly GCA_001465055.1. Lineage (NCBI taxonomy): Eukaryota > Metazoa > Hemichordata > Enteropneusta > Ptychoderidae > Ptychodera > Ptychodera flava. The sequence goes on along the minus strand of LD353880.1, from coordinate 42,279 downwards.
AGTGTAACACCAACAGTATTGAAGATGAAACACACTTTTATTCGTCTGTCAGAAATACAAAGTCCAAAGAAAAAACTTTTTCAGTAAAATCAATTTCCCAAACGACAATACTGAAAAATCAGCTTATTTCTCTACTAAGAAAACAAGAGTTATCTTTTAATAAACAACTTGCAGATTATATTTTTACTTTATGTAAACAAAGAAATACTTAGTTATATTTATTATTAGCTACTATTATTACACTGGAATACTTTATCTGTATTGAAGAAAATTTGAACTTATTTTTGTATCACACTTTTATTGCCACAAATGTGATGTAAATCCTATATTTACAAGCAAGCAATGCCAATTATTATTATTATTATTATTATTATTATTATTATTATTATTATTATTATTATTATTATTATTATTGTACTTGGGCCTCAGCCCAAGTACATTTGTTTTCATTCCGTGGGAAAAAACTCTGTAAGGTATAACCATTTCTGGCTGAGACCAGGGAGGGCAAAATGTTTTGGCTTCATCTTTCTTGGCATAATAAATGGCGTAATGATGTTAACTGAATGGAAGTGCTGCTCTCAGCCAGTCTTGAATAAGTGAGATGTGAATATTAATGCTTCTCTATAGGAGTTTTTGCCACAAAATCTTCTGAATATAATCAAAATGTGCATCGAAATGCAACAATTAATGCACCCTCCGTTTCCTAGGCGATGGCACGACCCTTGCTACACCCACTGGACGAGCCAAAGTGGGAGGGGTAATTTCAGTTCGGTCGAACAAGAGGGCTCGAGACCAGAATTTAACATTTAAACTTGAAACATCTTTAATCGCTGACAAGATGTGGACTAGTGTTAATCAAAGTAAAAGTGTGAAAAGGAAAGGTTTTATATCCCGGACACAATGAAAAACATTACGACTGGAAACTGCACCCCCAGTTGAGAATAGTAATGCCCACAGCGATGGAGAACACTTATCCTTGAGCTGAGAAAACCAGACCATCATTTAGAAATAGAGCTGCAGATTCGAGAAGCTCGTCAAAATAGCTAGGTACACCCCATAAAGGGGTGGTTTCGAGTTTTGAGGGCAAATTTCGCCTCCTTCATATAGAAATTGTACGTTTGTTTTTCCAGGAGAACACACCATTTGACACAAAATTTGCATGTAAAGGGGTCGCCAGTAAGCACGTGGTCAAATCTGGCATATGAAACAATATGAAATGTTGGGTAAAGCCAGTCCAAAATAAACTGATTTGAACTTTTGTGTTTTGTAATTTATACCACTGCAGTAACATTACCTTTTTTGACAACATCACACAATGTAATACATTTTGAAACTGAATACTCCGACGTATTCTGTGTCTCCTTTGCTAAAAAATATGGTATGCAGATTACCATGTAAGGAGATGATGACGTCAAGACAGATTTGTAGTGCGTTTGGTCCTGGATGGTGCACGAAGTTTTGTCAAGGTAGCTTGTGTATTTATTTCCTAAA